>CM045766.1:4669890-4868859 GCA_025200525.1 Camellia lanceoleosa | reverse complement strand
AAGTAAACACAAATAAAATCAAACTTTGTAGTTAAGTTTTATGCCTTAAATAGATTAGACTTCCGAGGTAATTAGACAAAGGAAAATAGAACTGAAAATAATATGCATTATTCAATTAATTAGCCATTTGCTATCACATAAACTTAAATAAGAACAAAGATAGAAACGTAAAAAAATACAAAGCAATCAACAAAGAAGAGAAATGTGTGAGGTTGAAAAGCTACTTGTTTAATCTACTTCCTAAAATGGCTAATCTAGAACTACTCCCTAAATAACTTTGTACTGAAAGTGTGTTTGATGGTTGATTGATGTCCTTTTTTTTCATTCTTTAAGTCCTCCTTTTATACTTGCTTGGTCACCTCCCAGTGTTGTAGCCATCAATCCATGATCTTCCTTAATCTCCGTTCCACTCAACCATATCCTATTCTTCATATAGAATCCATGATTTTCCTTGATCTTTTTGCTCCACTTAACCAAATCTCATATTTTGATGGGGAATCATTTTGTAAATTTTGATGTTTGATTTAATCTTGGGACTCACCATTGATCTGAAATAACTAACTCTTCAAATACATGCTACAACTTAAGCCAACTTTCTAGCCCTCCATTTTAACATATCATCATGTCACACGCTCCAATATTAATCTATCATGCCATGTTAGCAAAGACGTCATTTAATAAAAGATAATAATAATAAAAACAAATGTGGCCAATGTTATTTTTAAAATAGTCTAAGTGGTTGTATAATCGATGATTCATAATCGACTTGGCCATAATCAATCATGCCATAATCTAGATGTAAGAAATAAAATGTGATGTAAATCAAATACAAAAAGAAGAAAAAAGAGACTCATATCTATCGTGCCACGTGTTTTACTTTGTCTTCCATTGAAACACATGATAGTTAAAAAAACACAATTAATTATTTTCTTTTCTTCAAAAAACAGCAATCAATAATTAAAAAAATAAAATCACAAATTTTTTTTCTCGCTAATTTGACCAAGACAGAGCAGAAAAACATAAAATTTTAGTATTGTAAAAATAAATCATTTATATTAAGAATGCTCATTAGTAAATATACAAATATATATATATATATATATATATCACACCTATATTCGCCTCCTACGTGCTTTATTTTGTCATCCATCCAAACATGATAGTTAAAAAATGCATAATCAGCTTATTTTTCTTTTTTTCAAAAAACATAGTCATTAAAAAACATACAATCACAATTTTTTTCTTCTCACCGGGTCTGGATCAAAACGAGGTGAAAAAGCACAATTAATTAAAAAAGTGGGCATCACAGATTTTACAATCAAAAGTATTGTAAAATAATCATTCTCTAAAAATTGAAAATTCCCAAAATGACAAAAAATGTATAACTGCATAAAATAATCAGTTTTAAAATAATTGTTTTTAAAATTGAAAAAATCCCAAAAATGAAGGTTGGGCCAGAGTTAAGAAATAAGTATTACAAGTATTTTTTTAATTAGAAAACTAATAAATTTAAATTGAAAAATGAGAGCTCTTCGGAGATTTTATGAGTTAAATCTCATTTTTCTTATTATATGTATAGAGAGATACTGTCTGCTCCTTATTTTATATTATTAATAAATAAATAAATATTGATAAATATGAAATAAAATTACAAAAAAATTTGAAAGCCAAAGTTTTCTCCTGTAAAAAATTATTTTCATCCTTTTCATTTTATAGATTCGATTCTATAAAGTTGCAATGTGGAGCCGCGATTTGTAGCTCTAAAGAGGTTCTCCCCTTAACTTCGACTTGAAAAAGCTTTTGAATTTTTTTTTTAAATCAGAAAAACTTAATCAGATTTGGAGAAGAAAGCAGAGAAGAAGAAAGAAGTAGAAAAGAAGAAGAAAGGAGAGAAGGCATGACGCCTCGGCCGAGCTCAACGACGGACGGAGTCAAGGACGGACGCATGAGCTCGCTTACTCCATGATCTCGCGACATATGAGTCATGACGATCGCCGATCTACTGCACGCAGGGCCCATTTGCTATGCGCGGTGTCTCCTCCTTCTCTCTTCTCTCCCTCTCTTTCCCTCTCCGCCTCCTCTTTCTCTCTCTCCTCTCCCTCTCCCTGTGAGCCTCGAAATGTCAAAATGGAAGGGATGAGGGAATGGGTGCTCAAACGAATACTGCTTTTGGGCTTTTCTTGGATTCAGGAGAATAACTGTTACTGCTTTTCTCACAGAATGTATTATTAAAATTTAAAAAAGACAAATTTGTTTGTCATTATAATTTTTAAAATTTTATCAGCAATTTTAAAATTTATTAATCATTACCTTTATAAAACTAAAAGATGATTGGAATTGCGTTTTATCAATACGGGCAAATGTGGACAGCAGAGAAAAGTCAATTGGCAGTGTCACCAAAGGCCGACATGACTCGATGCCGATTTGTTCATCAGTTGGACCCCACTTCTGGCCATCTTTGTTTTATTTTATGATAAGTTACACTCACTACCCTTATATTTTTAAAAAATATATAATTGTTAGTCTTATATTTTTACATAATAATATTGATCTTTTTAAAATTTTAAATTTACATAAAATCTAAGTCATTTGTTATTAGTAATTAGATTAATGATAAATAAAACATATTAAGAAAGGTGTTTTGGTCATTTTACTTAAATTTATTCTTTTTAGATAAAAATATTTCTATTTCTCAACTTTTGCCACCAAACAAAATTAGAATTTAAGATTTATAGATCGATTTAGTGCTCTTTTATATTTGAATGTACCATAAAATTAAAATATGATATTATTCAAAAACAATTTGTGAAAAAATGTATGATGTATTATTAAAAATAAATTATATATTTAAATAACTTAATAGGGAGTACTAAAAGCTAGACATAGGGGGTGTTTGTCAAAACCAACTTATAACTTTTAAATACCTTCAAAAGACATTTTTGACCGTCGTGCAAATAGAATCCTCTTTTTGAATTTGCTACAGTTAAAAAAGTTAAAGCAAAATAGAAACTCGATTCTCCCAAAAGCGATACAGTTATACTCACCTGACATCACGCTCAATTTAATATACTAATTTGGCGTAAGGGCGTATTTTTTTTTTTTATTTTTATTTTTTAAAAAATAAAAGAGCATCAAATGGACTATAGATTATTATTATTATTTTATGAGAAATGTAGATAAATAAAAAAATAAAATTAATTGAAAGCTATTTCACAAATTTATTTGGTCAAACATCGCTTTGCAAAGAATTTACCGTCTATAATCCAAGAAGTTACACTAAACAGATTATTAATAACTTCCGACAAAGTTTCAATCCCCATAATCACATAGATAATCTATGTTTCATTTTAACATTCTACCACCAAACGTAGCATTATACTAACTGATTTTTTGGATGTGTGCAAATTTCCGGAGAATCGCCTCTTTGTTTGCTTGAGTTAAAAGTTAAAAATATGAGACTGATTTGTTTTGGACCAAAGACTTTTAAAATTATTAAGAAATTTTATGAGTAAGTCCTATTAATTTATTATTTTTTTTTCTTTTTTTTTCACTTATTGGATATCTCTAAAATATGTTGGGCCAAAATAAGTATTTTAATACTTGTTGGTACATTAAGAAAGTTAGTGTACAAAACCTACATGTAGTTTCAAGTCAATCATACAAAACTAGCCTGTTACCTGTAATTTACTCAAATTATTAAGAGTTTTTAAATTTTTGAGGACCTCACATAATAGAGCCTTACATGATGCCTGATTTGCCTAACACATGGGCTTTCGACCTTGCAGAAGAAAGGTTTTGAGCCTCAAAGGTGCAGCTTAAGACCCTCCCCAGATTTCAAACTCCTCTACCATGTATAAAAATTTAGGAGCATTTAGTATTAAAATTAAAAAAATCAACGAACCAAAGGCACAAAAGCATGACACATTCTTATAATTGCAGGAAGTCCAGCCACATAATTTAGGTGCTGCACATCTATTGCATCAGTATAAATATATTTTGGTTGAAGCTTTCATTTTCATTGTATTTTCAAAAACAAAACAATAAAAATTTGAAACACACCTATTCGATACATGTTTGGTTTAAATTTTTCACAACCAAGTTTCTTTTATTTTACAAAGCAATTTTTAAAATCTATCATTTGGTAGGGAGGCTTAGTTCAATCCATTGTGTGGATTGGAGCATATTGTTGATCCATGAGGCCCATCACGATCTTATTTTGATGATCTGAACCATTCAACTGGCAGAACTCATTGAAGATTTCATGCTTGCAAAAAATCATGCTGATCGGATATCAATAAATCCTTCCATCCAAAAAACACATTTTTGTCAATAGTAAACATAATTTTAAAAATGAATTGTAAACAAGAATGTATTCGATCAAAGGACTACCAATATCCAATTAACGCGATTTTTTACAAGTATGAAATTTTTTAAGAAATTACACATTGAATAGTTCAAATCATCAAAGCAGACCCGTGGTGAGTCCTATGGCCCAACAATACGCTTCAATTCACATTGGACTAGAGAGAAGCCTCTCCTTTTTGAAAATGAAAACAACAAATCAAAATGCAAACACAACCAAATAAGTTCTTGCAGAGATACCACTGGCCAACTTGCATGCCAATTAGCCTACACTAAGCCCAGACAATTTTTTCTTTCCAAAAAAACAAAATCAACTATCGAGCTCACCATAAACATCTTTGCATTTACACATATCACATTCCATTGAATGAAATCAATTTAAAGAATAAATTAATATAATTATAACTTATTATATAATAGAAAATGCAGCTGCAGTACAATTATATCCAATCCCAGCACAGCACGACACCTGCGAAATTCATGAATTAGATGATTTATAAGATATTAGGAGATTGAGGCCAATATGAACTGCAATTACAGTAACACATAAAGGAAAATCTCCAACAGTTGGACAAAACAATTTAGTATTTTGACGCATTACACACAAATATACATATTTAAAGGAAATACTATAACACAACCCAACATAAACGGGAAATATTGGTACCATATACTCTTTAATATCAGCAGTGTCCTCAAAACCAGTATTTTGGTGGTCACCTGAAACAAAAACATATAAATCCATATGCATTCATGTATGTGTGAAAGGAGAATCATTGTGTTGATTTCTCTCTTCAACTAAAGCTGGAAATCCAAGAGTCATAGCCTGTGCAGTTTATGGGCCTTGAACAGTGTTACCAAAAAATCTGGGAAAAAATGTGTATAACTGAACTAAAATGTAAGGAGAACGAGTTTTGGTAAAACAAAATATAAAAATAGGCCATAATACTCCTAAAAATGTGTTTATGAAAAAGTGCTTCTTCTTTCACAAGATATGGCTCATGCACTACTAGACCGGCCACAACTAGAAAAGATGCTTCTATGATTCCTCACAAACAAATCAAAAGGGAGGCATTGCCTCAGTGTTGTAGATAAATACAAGTAATTTTTCACCAAAAAGGTTTCACAGCAGGTCCAAAATGGTTTCTTTTCTGTCGTTTTTCATTCCGCTAAATGCTAATTCAGACAATTTTTTTTTTTTTGGCAGCAGAAGAGCTAGCACAATACATAATCATACACAGGATTGGATAACATGTCATGAAAGAAACATAGGACAAATTGCACCTTTGTCATCTTTTCTTAAATTAAATGTCAATGAGCACAAGAATAGATGTATATAAGGGGGTATTCATACCTCATGCTTCCACAAGAAGGCCAACTCTTTTTGACGAATCCTTGTATTGCACAAAACCTTCTGAAACCAAATTATGCAAAATCCCAGTATAAAGAAGGTTGGGGGCCTTATAGTGATTAAAGTGATTCAATTTCTAGCAACCACCTTCTTCAAATAGAAGCAAACTTTCAAAACTTTCTCCTCGAGGAAATAAGCCATTTTTCCGATGCAAAGGTGATGGTGGTTGGGGAGAGGGATATACTCATCCGTGACACTTTATTCGCTTGAGAGGCCAAGTACTCAAGTGCTACAGCAATATCCCCAATGGCAGGGCGGAAATTTGCTTGCTCCTGAAGACACATTGCAGTAACAGCAATCGTGCAGTGCAAACTACGGACAGGGAAGCGCCCTTGGAGCCGGGATCAACCAACTGAATGAACTTCTTCCGGTCCTTTAAGAAAGGTCGAGACTGCAATAGTTTAAAAACCAAATTTAAGGAGCAGTCACATCATACCTACATAATAGAGAAATTATCTCAGATAGAAATTTGATCAGTAGTGCATCTCATTGCTAGTAAAGAAAATCTTATTCCAACCCCAAAAAGGGATTATCTTATTTCAAAAAATAAAAAAGGAAAAGAGCACCTTTAAAATGATTCATCTACTTTATGGAAAATTATACAATAGTTCCAGAGTACCAAGTGGCCATACTTCCTCACCAATCACTATTCATTATGCCGCCTATGTTCCTCAATCACCCAACACAAATAATCAATACTCCACCTTCTGCACCAATCATACTACTATGGAGCACCGGTGACCATACACCGACTACCAAATAATCACCCTAATTTAAAGTATCAACAAGATTTTGTACAAATAGATATTATAATATAAAAGGATAAGAATGCCCTATCCCAATATACAAGAGCTCAGAAATCCAGGTAATAATAACCAGGTAAGAAGGGTAACATGAGAGAGCACATATAAAAAGCAATCATTAAGCCCACATAAAAATAAGGCTACTAGATTCAAGAATGAAAAATAAAATTATGGGGAAGCCTCATTTTGATGGACATCAAGTGATTAAACACAAAGAGATTTAAGACTTTAACTCACCCAAACAATAAGGTTCTGCTGTCCGGCTTTTTAGAGGAGCCAATTGCTCACGCCCAGTAATCAACTCCAACAGAACAACACCAAAGCTATAGATATCAGATTTTAGAGTCAGCTTGCCACTCATGGCATACTCTGGGGCACAATATCCATATGTTCCCATTACTGGTTGAAACATGAGTATTGTCACCAACAGGACCAAGTTTAGCAAGCCCAAAATCTGAGAGCTTAGATTGAAGTTTTCATCCAACAATATATTGGCAGATTTTAAGTCTCGTAAATAACTGGCGGACTTGCTTTTACAATGGAGATACTGAGGCCCCGAGCAGCACCAACAGCAATCTTCATTCGTGTGCTCCAACTCAGTGGCTCTTTATCAGGTTCAATATCTGAGAATAGGAAGCACCAACTATGTCCAATTAACAATTATGGCTTCAAAGGTAGTGCTAGTGTGCAGTTTTGTAGAGAATTCAGAAAACGAGCAAACAAACAGCATTCAGAGAAAAATGAAGTATCATGCATTATTTCTTCTAAATGTGCGCTGATAATTTTATTTTCTTTTTTTCAATTAAAAAGTAAACTGTGCTTTTAGCAAAACAGGATTGGTGTAGCCAACCATTTATGTAAATTCACACAATGAATGTTCTTTCTTTCTTTCTCCTTTATTAAAATGTACTTAAAACTAGCACCATGTAAGTGAATTGTGCATTCCATAACAGAAGAAAATACCTACAAACCAATCATCCAAAAAAGACTTTAAAAAAGAAAAACAGCAGAAAAAGAGAAAGGAAAAAAAAAAGAAAAAGGAAGAGAGAGAGGTAGTCGAAGAAACGCTGCTTGGAATTCTATTGAGTCCACTCGCACATAGAGCCACATTATTCATTCGACCGGGAGGGGGAAAAGAAAAAAGTAGGGCGGACTGACTCAAAGACAGAAGGTTTAAGAATTCCTCAGAAAGGCGAATCATACTATAGTACTAGGAAGGCACGTTGAAGTCTCTCAAGTCAAAGTAGATCAATTCTATCTATGATATTTCAATTTGCATCGCGTTGATGCTTTCTTAATAAAGTTTGATTATTAATCAAAAAAAAAATCATTGAGTTTAAAGCACCTCACTCCATATTAGGGGCATCAACAAAGAAGTCAATATCCAGGCTTCAAACAAGGACTATCAACAATCCACAATAAGGTCCCATCTCAAAGACAAAAAGATTAAGTCAAAGTCAAGCCGATCCCCAAAGTTAGGCATTTCAAACTTATTCGTTAACTATACTCGATCCTGTAATTCGAAATAGCTTAAAAGAGATGAAAGTGCACTTCAGTAGCAGGATTGGAATAACCAATTGGAGAATTATCAAATTGACTGATTGCACTAGAATTTGTCATTCCAACCCAAAAGTAGAAAGGAAAGATTATATGCCCCACTATCAAAAAAGAATAAGAGTAGTCAAAGCCTTGCCTACAGAAGCTCATCTTAGTTTGATGGAGCAACAAATCTTTGCCTTGCTTTTGCGCAAACTATTCTTGCTTGTATGAGGTATAGTGAAAGACCAAGAAAATGAAACAAAATATTTTTTGCGTACGGCTATTAGCTAGCAGGCTTAGATAAAGGGGTGACTTTGTTTGCCCTCTGAAGTTGAATACCGCGAGTTAAAAGCCCAGCCTCCCATAATAGAGACCAGAGGATTATAAATTTTATATTGATATTGTTTGGCAGATGAGAAGCAGGCAACCCAAGCTATAAAGTCAGGGAGTAAGAACTTTGGGAAGGTCTGGCTGTGACTTTCTTGGCATTGAAGTGGCCTCTTCACCTCAAGGTTATATTCTATAACAAGTTAAGTACACTTCCAATCTTGTTGCTCGTGCTCTTCTCTTTGAAAAGACAATAAAAAAAGGTGATACTCTTAGGATTAGTCCACCCATGTAATAAAGGTGGGTCCCACACAATTATTAGGTTCGATTTATTCATGTATTTGTGTTAAGATAGTAGAGTTTAGAATCTCGAGAAACCTTATATGTGTAGGATTTGGTTACCTAATTGTATGGAAATAAGATTCTCATGGATAGACTATTATAAATAATTATGTGGACTATAGGGTTTTCTTTGAGAGAGATTGAGAGGTTGAGGTGAGGGAAAAATAGAGACACAAGGAGTGAGAGAAAAATCCGTGAGAGCACCGAAGTGAGCAGGGTTCAACTACGCTGAGCATGGGATTCGGATAGTGATGTAGGTTTTAAGTGTTTTAGCTATCTCAAGTGTATTCACTATTTTATTCATAGTGGTAGCTCTCTCTCCCATGGATGTAGGCAATTTGGGCCAAACTACGTAAATCTCTATGTAATTGTTTGTTCTCTTTGATGTGTGCATGGGTTTGGTTTCACATTTTGGTGGGATATGGTATAAATCCCAACAGATACTCGTTTGGAACTCAATGCCAAGCTTCGGCCAAATGTTGGGAACCTCTTTCATGGATCCAATCTCCTACAGTCTACTTGCTTTTAAGAGAAACATCACATGATTATTTTCTATCCCCAAACTTATCGGGTCTAATGAATGACTTCCACATGGACAAATGTGTTTGCACTAAGCAATGATTGGCTAGCACAATGTTTTAAAAGACTCCAGCGCTTAGGCGATAAGGTCTCCTATAACCTAAGTCTGGCGAGATGAGGCACACACCTCACCAAAGCGAGGCAAGACGAGTAAAAGCAAATCAAAATTATAAAATAGACAAACTTTTTAACATAACAAATATATGTAGTATATTAAAATATAATATCCAACAAAAAGGTATAAAGTACCACATTTCACCTCCACCAAAAACCTTACGTACTAAAATCATCCACATGAACTTCAAAACAACTAAGCGTCTAACTTGTGGTTCAAAAAGCAAATTAAAAAATATAAGTCCTATAGTTGCATAATTGTACTCAAAAACTTAATAGATATCATCATCGTGAAGAACTTCATCTCCTCCATCATTCATCATTGATTTGTATCCATCCACACATGAGAGAAAGAACCGGAAGAGAGAGAAGAGTAGAATCAGAGAAGAGAAGAATAAAGCAAAAAATATATATATATATATGTATAGTAGAACAAAGGCAAAACGAAGAACTAGAGAAGAAAACCAGAGTAGAACCAAAGAAGAGAGAAGAAGAAGAGAAGAAGAGAGAGAACGGAAGAAGAGTAAAACCAGAGAAAGAAGAAGAGGAGAAGAACCGTGGGCTGTGTCATGTACTCTTCCTATCGCGTCGACAGCATCATCTTCTTCTCCACTAGGTTTTTTTTAATCTTTTTAATCTTTTGACCCACATTTTGGTCATTTTTATCAGAATGAGATTTTATTCCATGTGGGTATCCACAATGTAAAAACCAGATGGGCTGTTGGAGTGGAAGAAAGCGAGGAAGGGCATAAGGCACTCACCTCGAGCATCAACATAAAGCGCTCGCCTCATCACCTTGACCACACCTCCTCTACATTGCCTCGCCTCACCATGCATGAGGCGCCTAGCTACGCCACGCCTTGAGCTTAGGCGCGCTTTTCAAAACAGTGGGCTAGCATATGAAGTAAACAACAGTGTAGAAGATGGAGAAGGGAACTAAATGTTGCCGGTCAATAAATTAACAAAGAAGGGAACAAAATGTCTGATTGAAGGATATGAAGATAGGTGACTACTTAAAGAGAAGACATGTGGAATAAAGATGGTCAAACACCTCATACCAAAAAGAGGGACAAAGACGGATCTGCATGAGACAGATGGTATGCAAAGAACCATTTAGCGCCCAACAATTGTTTGCCGCAGAAGCTCTTCGAAATGGGCAGTAATTATGGAAAATGGGCATATAAAGCAATTACTTGGAAGCACTACTAGCAGTTACCAAGAAGCAGCTAACGATGGCAGCCTATAAGTAGCAGGCTCAATTGAAGACAACGAGAGCATGAAGACATCAATCACACCAACATTCTGTCAAGTTACTTGTAGAATTTTTAGGAATTAAGCATTAGTCTTAGGAATTTATGCATAGTATCAGTAGGAGTATGATACCGGCTTCAAAGACAGCAAAAGTCATTCATACTTGTAGCAGTGTAATTGTAAGGTACTTTAATCAAGTCTCATTTCTAGTCCACAAAACCTCTCTCCCTCTCCTTGTGTTTGTTGTTTCCTTTCTTTAACACTTGTTGAATTCTGAAGTCCTCTTCATTAAAGCAAAAGAACCTTCAACACTTTGCCTAGTTCATTATTTGGCCAAATTAGTTTTTTCCTTTTGGCGTACCATTTTCTTTGGGAAAATATTTTGGGCCAACAATTATACCTATATTTTTTAAACTACAATGCTACGATAAATACTTACAATGATGATCAAACAACATTTAGAAGAATTAGTAAATATAAAAGGCAAATATTTATTTGTAAGGACAAGGCTTTTTTAATTAAAAATAAAAAATAAAACTAGACTATGATTTATTGCTCAATCAATAATCTTCGAAATCAAAAAACAAGCCTATGGGTTGAAGGGTTGATGAAGAAACTAATAATTAACACATTATATTTCAAGCTCATCTTATGACCATAATTGTGATGTTCATATTCATTATGACTAGGAGGTGTTCACACTCGAGGGGTGCACTATCAAAATCAATCGGTTAATCTTTCAATGATTGACATAAAAAAAAATGTAAATAAATAGAAAAGGAAAACTGAAGTAAGTTACAAAAATTTAAAATAAAAAAAGTAAGACGCTTGCAAGGTAATTTGGGAATGAAAAAACTGTGACAAAGCTTCACATGGTCGTAGGCTTTATAAAATAAAATATGTAGAATAGATAAAGCTCTAATCAAATAAGTCCACCCACATCAATAATCACAATCACAACAATTAAGCTGTCATTAAATAAGTTGAAGCTAAAAGAGACAGAAAAGAATTTATAAAAAAAGAAATTAACTGGAAGATTTTTTTTTTGGTTAATAAAAAACACAACCATATCTGAATTGGGACTTGAACCTCACACTTCCCCAGTGACTGATCTAGGAATTTTTCACCACGTGTCTTAAGAAAGAAAAAAAAAAAGAAAAAATAGATAAACAAATTTCAAGACTACTATTCATACAATTTAATGTTTGTGCTACACCAACACAACCAAGATTTCAATAATTTTAATGGGAATGTTCTAATGAACACGGAAAGACTGATTAAGAAAAAGAAAGAAAGAATTGAATTGCACAAGATGAAAATGAACAAAGGATTACATTTCATGGTCAATAATTACCAAAAAGATGATCCTCCAAGCTACCCATAGCCATGTACTCATAAACCAAAAGTCTTTGTTCTCCGTCAGTGCAATAGCCAATCAAGGTGACAAGGTTGCGATGGTGTAGTAGACTCAACATGAGAACCTCCACAATAAATTCCTGGTTTCCTTGGAGCCCATCGAGATTAAGTTGTTTGACTGCAACAAGCTGCTCAGGTATTTGAAATGATTAGTATTATCTGAACACCAACAACAAATATACAATGCACATTTACCCAAATCTATGTTCAAAAGCATCATCAAAGAAAACAATTTTATTGTCTTATCACAAATTAGGAACAAACAAAACACAAAATGTTGATTTTCAATTCATATTCATTAAAGACGAAAAATTGAAATAAAAGAGAGTTTTCAAAATGCACAACTTGCCTGCCCCGAGTCTAGGCGGCCCTTGTAAACGCAACCAAAACCCCCTTCCCCAATTAAATTAGCATCCCTAAAGTTTTTTGTTGCCACGGCAAGCTCACGGAACATGAAGCTTCGGGCTACATTGCCCTTTTCGCTATCGCTTGCCTTGCCTTTACTGCTCAAAGAATTTTCTTGACGGTCTGCACAGAAACGGATAATAATAATTCAAAACAAAATAAAGAACCCAGACAAGAAAATGCTTCATGAACAAAATTTGAGCAATAATTCTATTTGCACACCATACAAGTTCTCAGACACATCACAAATGTGTTCAGATATAAATTTTTGAATAAATATCAAATGTTCATATTTAGATTTATGAACATAAAGCAGTTGTTCGGATAACTTTAAATCTGAACATTTGATATTTGTTCATAAATTTATATCCGTACAGTGTGCAAATAGAATTTCCCGTTTAAAAGCTATTGAGTTTCACGGATCTAATACAAAGAAAAAAGAGCAAAATAAAATGAAAATGAAACCTGGAGTCCCAGGTGGGCGAATGTCCATATCAATATTTTTGACATTCTTACTACTCCCGCAAGAAAAACAACTCATCTGTTTAAAAGCGAGAGAGCCACAAAAACATACACAGAGAGAGAACAAAGCGATCGTAATTTGTGATAATCTTACATAACAGAACACAGAACCCAAAAAAAAAAAAAAAAAAGCCTAACCCTAATTAGAGAGAGGAAGAGCTTGGTTTCTCTCCTCTCTCAATAGGATCCACAAACCCTAGGCAAATCGAAAAAAATAAATTAAAAATAAAAACAAAAACAATAGAGAAAAAACTGTAAGTATAGAAATGACAAAATATATATAATAATTGGGAAGATTAGACAGGGAAGAAGAAGAAGAAGAATATCCGCTTGTGTTTTGGGGAATTGGGAATCAGCGATGAGGATTGAAATTATGGGGACCAGTTTGGCTCCACTTTAGCGGCACCTATATCGGTAACTATTTTTCTCTCTATATATATATCTATATGTATGTGGGTGGCGGTGGCGGTGGCGGTGGCGGTGGCGGTGGCGATACAGCGCAGATTGAAGTTTTCCAGGTCGCTATTCCACCCCACCACCACTCCCACCATAGCTCACCACTGAAACCCCAATCCCCAACCTCACTTCTTTCTTTGGCTTTTAAAACGTTCTGGTTGGATGCCTCTATTCCCAATTTCCCACCATAATGTCATTTTCATTTTTTATTTTGACTCTATTTTTAGTAAATTATAAATACTTAAAATTAAAAAAAAATTATCTCTCATGGTTTAAAAATTATAAATATTTTTAATTAAAATGTTTTATCTAACAAAATTAATTAAAAAAATAAAAATTTTAATGTTCTCTTATATAAGAATAAAATTATTCAATTATTAATTGAAATAAATTTACGTAATTAAAACTATTAATTGACTTAATGATTTATTAATAAAAATGATAATTTGTTATAAAATTAGAAATTTGAAGAGGTAGAATGTAATTTTTCAAACTATATGGAGAAATTTGTATTTTAAGTAAATCTTAAGAGGTGAATTTGTAATTTATCATTTTTTTTTTTACTTTGGCCCTATACGTTTTAAACTTTTTCTAATTTACTCCAAAATCTAACTTATACATAAAATTAAGGGAAATTTATTAGAAAATCCTTTTTGAAGTGTTTGTATCCCAATTAGTCCATAAAATATTTTTATGTTCTTATAAGTTTTATTATTTGGACATTTGATCTGTCAAATCCTAATTCTCATATTTAAAGTATTTTATGGACATTTCTACCCTTATAAATATTTTTTGAATGGTTATAATTTGGTGATGTGAACATTTATATTTTACAATATGAATGTTCACATTGATGGTGTTAACGTTCACATCACGCAACATTTACACTGTCAATGTGAATATTATTAGGGGTATTTTGGTAACTATGTATAGACACCTCATTTTTTACGGCCGTCTAAGACTTGGATGATCTTGCAGGTACATTCGGTGGCGAGTCTGGTTGCTCACCAAGTGCTTGAAGTCCATAGAACGCCACAGGTTTGAGCTTTCCAAACCCTGCATGATTTTTGCCTCATCTTTGGACCATGCTTAAGTCCTTACAAATAGAGGTTGGTGATATTTCTACCATTTTTGAGGGCTGCCGGCCATTGATGTGCCTAGTCGGCCAACAATGAACCCTTGTCGGCCATCACTGATGGTCAATCGGCCACCAGTGTTCTAGTAGATATTTTCTTATATTTTGTGCCAGCTGTTTGCACAGATTGATGCAGCTTCTAACACGTGTGTGGCTGGATCTTTGCGAGAGGAATTTGCATCTTCTATATATAGGACCCCCCCTCTTGCATGCGGGGTTAGAAAATTTTGAAGATAAAATTCTCTCTCTCTCTCTAAAATTTTCGCTCTTTCTTGTTATTTTGTGCCTTAAGTTTAGTTTCTCTACACTTTTGCACTTGAACCCTAAACCAAACACTCTCACCTTAGAGCTGAGGTCTCTTGAGGTCCTTTTTTGTGTTTTAGAAGAGGATTTTGGCTTGGTTTAGCTTGTTTTGTTGCTCTAATTGCCTCTTGTCTTCAAGAGGTATAATACTTGTATTTTAAGGTTCTTTTAAATACTTGTTTTGCCATCTTTACATGTTGTTTTTGAGCTGGTTTTGACCTCTTAAAATCTATGTTTTTATGGTTTAAGAATGGTGGTTTAAGGCCCCTTTTGAGTTAGGGGTGGTTCACTCTTGTTGGTGCTTGGCTTGTTAGGCTTTTGTGACTCTTTTCAAAGCTTTTAAATCAAAATTTTTGGGCCTTTAAACCACTAAATCTCAGAGTTTTTTCAGTGATAAAAACCATATTTTGAAGTCCAAAATTGAAAGGGTTAGCCTCACCTCCTTGTTGTCTTGCTTGCATGCCTAGTTGCCTCATAAGTTAGCATGTTTTTGTAGCTTATCTTAGCCCATTTCCAACATGTTTTTACCTTTGATTTGGGTTGATTTGGCTCTGTTTTGGGCTGTTTGTGTTGCATGAGTAGTGTTTTGCATAGTTGTAGTGTGAAGGGCTTCATTAGCTTAGTGTTTTGAACCTTTAAACATGAATTGCATGAGTTGCTTGCATGTTTTAGTGTCATTTCGCACTCCATTTCAGCACTAAAATCTCTGCAATCTCCCTCTATTTTTCACTCTTTCATTTATTTTGAAAGTGGCTTTAAACCATTTGTTCGCTTGAATGTGGAATTGAGTCGTCCATGCCTAATGATTTAATTCCTTCGGGAGTTCATTATCAACGGCATGAGGTCTCTTTCATGCTCAAAGTGCTTGTGGTTTAAGCTCACTTTCAATTAGAAGACACTCACCTTTTGGACTAATCAATTAAAGAATGGATTGGTAATCCAAAATGAGTAAACAAAAGTGATAAGTAAAACTTGAGCAAGATAAGCATGTTGTGTTGCATTGCATGTGTTCAATCGGACGTTATATTAAACACAAGGAAGATTGGGGAATTTCATACTCAAAGTGATGAAATGAGTCAATCTCCTTAGTCTCCATTACCCTTGATCTCATATGATAGGGTGATGGTCTTGAGTCTTGTTTTTGCATACAATGAAATTGTATTTCTTGGTTCTTTGGCTATCATGCATTGAAAATGCTTGGTTGGTGATTTTGGAACCAAGAATACCACTCCTTGGAGATGTTTTGATGATAAGGAGTGATATACAATACATACAACCTGTGAAATTATTTCTTTTACATTTTGTTGTGCTCTATTGCAGCAGAATGAAGTTATCTCAAGCCATACACTGATGGCCAGCAGTGCCCTTTTGTAGCAGGCACATGGCCGGCAGCCTCCATTAGTGGCCGGCCAGCCACTGATGTACTCTCAGAACAGTGCCCTTTCAGCATACCAGAATTCAACTGTGCAAACAGAGGCAGTCAGCAGCAAAGCAGTGGCATTCCGGGTGGAAATCGAACGCGCGCATGTGCATTTGATGCGTCTCAAGTTTAACTAGCTAGAACAGCATGCCTATTGTTATTTTTGAGTTGGTTTTGTACTTAATTAATTTAGTTTAGTTAATTAGCGCAACATGTATTTGATTAGCTTAGATTGGTTAATTGATTGTTGTAATAATTAAGTAGCTTATCTTAGCTATTTCTTTATTTTGTTTTGTATTAATTAGCTTAGTTAGATTAGCTTAGCACTTATTCATTCGGACCTCCTTCATGAGGGCATAATGTTGGAATAAGTGTGCTGCGTGTGTACATGTCTTCTAACCCCATGTCCTTCTCCCTTTTATTTTATCGCTTCGATGTTTAGACTAGGGACATATTTCAATTAGCATACCTTATGCTTGCATGTTTGCATCTATTCATTTGTCTTGCATATATCGAGGCTCGGTGCATCATTCAAACTGCATCGCAATTTCAATATATTCTTTGAATACGTGTTTTATCGCATGTTGTTCAAATTGATTCGTATGTCATATTAGTAGCCGAGTCTATTAATTGCATATTGCATATGTTGCATTAGACACTTAACATAGTTAGGATCATGCATTTTTCTAACTAGTTTTTGTTTTGGCTTAGAGTACTCGGTAAGTTTTTATGCTTTAGCATACTTGCATGAGTGTGATTGCCATGTTGCCATGTTTCACATGCTTACCATGAGGCTATGTGCTTACTTGCTAAACTGCATGAATACCTGTGGATGAATGCTTTGTTGTTTGAATTGGAACAATTCAATAAATGTGCGTTTTAAGCCTACTTTGTTGTGGCAAAATCATATTTTAAGTCCACTATGTTTGGTGGAAAATCCGCATCTTTAAGCCCACTTGAGGGTGGCAAATTCAAACCATTTTCGAACAAACATGAGTTGAATTATTCCAAGTCTTGGGACTAGTCTATACTTGCTTGTGTTCATCACATAGTATAGCTAGTTTAATAACAGGAATAAGAGCGCATAATGTTTATAAAACATCATATTATGATTAGTAGAGGCTGATCTTTAATCGGGCGAGCGGGGGTGCTCATTTCAGGACCTTCCCCTCTAGTACCCAAGTCCACGAGCAGAGACAACTTTGGTGATGACGGACACGTGGCCTTTGGCACGAGTTAGGGTTTCTTAAATTTTCCCAAAATAAAATATTTAGATGACGACTCTATAATCGCAAAGCAGTCAATTTTGGTATTATTTTATTTAAAATCAATTTTCCAAAATGATTTGTCTGATTGGACTCTTTGGTGATTATCGATTTCACATTGCACTTGTGAGATTAGATTCGTAATCATGGGAGCTTGAACTGTGAGGCCTTCTTTTCAAACCCTTTTTGAAAGGCAGGGGCACGGAAAATGGCGAGTCCACAGTTTCTGGCGACTCTGCTGGGGATTTAGAGAACTTGACTCGAACTCATGATATGACGTTTTATCTATACTTATGTGTTTCTTTGCATTTGCATTTGCATCAGTGTGCTTAAGTCACAGTGTTTGCCATATGCTATTCCTGAACGGTTTGCCGGAGGCTCGCTTGGAAATCGTGTCATAAGGTTGACCATTATGGCTCGCCACGATGGGAACACAACCCCTGGATCTGGACTACCACTGTACCGTTTGATCCTCCTTTCACTTCTCGGTGTTAGATTCGAGAGGTATATTAGGTAGTCATGTTGAGGTACCCATTTTTTTGACCAATTGACCTAGTTGCATATCAAAAACCTTAGAGACTGTTCCAAACTAGGATAGGTTGCTCACCCGAATGCAGGATTGTTTGAAACCGCTTATTTGCGTAGTAAACCCCTAGCTCCTGACGAAATTATGACAGGATAACCCTACCCCATCATAGGGGTATTTTGGTTTTCACTTGCTTGATACGTGCTTTTAGAGTAAAACTCTACAGGAATGTATGTATCAGTTGCAAGTCTGAGTATCGATTTGAGGGTTTCAGTTTTGAGGCAGAAATTTATGGTAGAAATCAGTGTTTGAGTATGGTCATCCAAATTAAGATTACAACGTGTGTTGTCTATACGGTAAGTGCGTTTTCGATTTTGTCTCTTTTGCTTTATTTTCTTTTTGCACGATTGCTTGACGAAAGATTACCCCCAAGCACTCTGGACTCGAGTAAGGCGACTTTACCGATCTGGGGATCTTGTAAGAGGACAACCAGTGTTTGCTTCGTTACCCCCGGTTACAAGACAAAGGAAAGTCAGGTATAACTCATTGGTTCGACAATTACCTTCATTCAGCGAAGTCCAGTTTTCTACTTCTACATCGGAAAGAGAGTACACACGAGTTCTAATAGATCAGCACCCCTTAGTCGACATGAAAGAAATACTCCGCCAACTCCAACAGACTATTGAGAATATGCAGCTGGATGCTGCCTGCCAAGCGAAAGTCACCGCCCGCCAAACAGAAATTGTAGCCCAGTAGACTGAGTTGATCAATAGGCTCCAGCAGCAACAACAACCACAACAAACAGCAACTTCTGCTTCACATCCACTCCCAATCAAGGTTCCAATACCCGGGATTACAACTAATATCTAGGAAAATGCAAACATTCCAACAGAGCTAGTTCCACCCCAGACTTCCAAAGCACCGGTTTACCCAACAAAGGCACCTTTTGAGTTTGAGGTCGACCCTACTACATTGAAAGTGAGCAAGCTTGAGAAGCTTTTTAAACGAGCTCAGGGTGTGAATTCGATATAGAGGACGGCTATACAGATTCGGCAGTAATATTGCTAGATAGGTTTAAAATGCCACATATAGAACGCTTTGATGGCTTGGGTGATCCCATGGTCCACTTGCAGTTATTTTTAGACATTCTGCGGCCAATGAGCCTATCTAGACCGGCCACGACCCAAACCTGCCCTATAGGTTTAGTGTCGTAACCAGCCATTAATCCGTGATTACTGAAGGCCTGTTTAACAATAATGACAATAATACAATATAAATGGGTTGGCGGAAGCCAATCAATAATAACATACATTGGCCAATAAGCTGTGATGACCTGAATGGAAATAAACTTTCATAGACATAGTTATATCCACGAACACTTAAGTCCATAAAACACATATATGCAAGACAAAACACAAGTTAGGGAATTAAATCCCATTATCAAAAATAGTATTAACAAAAGTCACAAAACATTCTTTTCACTTAGCAATATCAAAAGGGTGAGTTTGAACCACCCAAAAAGCCTTGACACATGTTGGTTCGGAACCTCGCGAGGAGGCACAATAGCTGGCTTGACAAAACAAGGGTTCGGGTCGACGCCACTAGCTTTGATCCGATGCTCAATCACCTACAAATATATAGTAACCAGTGAGCTAGAGTTAACAACTGTGTAAAGAGGTTAAGAATGATGTCTTTACAATATTTGAAATAGTCGATTATCAATAGATTAGTTGCAATCAATATCTTTTTGTCAATCAATCGCTCAATCGCATAATTCAATCAATCATATTCGTATAAGTCATATGTGGTACATCCAATAGCAACAATACAATAGATCTTAAAGACCGAACAATCAATTGATGGCCATCAAACAATAGATAATAATTCCAAGAATTGGAACTGACAGAGATCTCTATATCAATAACAATAAACAATATGTTATGGATGCCACGTATACAGTTTAGAAATTAGGATCATCATTCAATCGATAAAAAAAACATCATTTCAGGAAATAATATAATTTATCAATCATAAAATAAATATGATTGAACATATCTTTCTGACAGTGTTACTCACAAAGGCTCCTGGAAAACACGTGCTAATCCTTCAGTGTCCGACCTAAAAAAAATAAGTCAAGCACAACGCGATTACAATTACACTCTTACAATCTATTTAATTTGGTTACTTGTTTGTCTTTCGGTTTTTCTCATTTGATTTTAATTTTTCATTCGGTTATTCCTATTTATTTTTCTTCCATTTCTTTTAAATATGGATGACTAGTATTAGGAATAAATTAGATTATTAACCTCCAATTAAAATATGTTTAGCTATGTATTAACCAAACTAATTAAATATAAATAATCTAATCATAAACCAACCCTTATTAAGTCATGTTTAATAAATAATCTAAATTAGGCTAATACACATCAGGCTCATACACATTAAATTACAATTATTCAGTCATGTTTAAATTACTAAATCAGAAACTCATAAATATGTGCATTTTGCAATTTCAACTCTATTTTCAAGCAAAGCAAGGCTCAAATAATTAATTTTCACATTTATTTCCATAATCTTAAGCCTAACTTAATTTCAATTAAATTTAATTAATTCTCAATTACGGCTTAATTTGACTACATCTAATTTTATGAACCTAAATCAAATTTTTAATTGAATTCTTATAAGGCTCTAAATATCAAATTAAACCCATTCTTCCATTTTTGAAACTCAATTTCATGAAACATCCATTTTCTTGAACCCAAGCACTAATTCATGCTTAATCTCTCCTTAAACTCCATGAATCATGTTTGAAAATAAGTTTAGAATCATTGTTTTCTTGAAAATATGTCATGCATGTAAGGATTATGAGTTAAATTGATCAATTCTTCAAATTTTTTCGCATGCATACCCTAAGCTCTCAATTACATGAGCAAATCTCCTATTTAAGGACAAATTCAATTCATTTAAACTCATATCTTGGAAGATGATGTGTAATAGAGCTTTAATATCAAGAATTTGGAATAATTTCTTACCTTAATTGATGTTTGAAGACCAAAATTTCAGCTTTCTTGAGGTTCCTCTTCTTCTTCCTTTCCAATTTCTCTTTTATGAGCTCAACTCACTCTTCCTCTCATTCTCTCTCTCTACATAGGGCTGTGAGTATGTGAAAAAGATGACTAAGGCAACCAAGCACTCTCTCTCTTAGTTTATATTTATGAGATGAGTAGAAATATAATTTACTATTTAGTTTTTTTTTTTCAATTAGTCTGTTAAATTGAGGTTCCAATAAAATAAAATATAAATAATTAAATAATTAAAAAAACAACACTCATTTATATCCAAATAAATTAATCCTCTACATCAAATAATCTCAATTATACTAATGTGAATTAGGCTTTAATTCCTATACACTTGTTGTTTTCTAACTTGTTAAAATTAGCGAAGTAGACAATTTTAATTTTTATTCTCACCTATCTATTCAATCAAGCAATCAAGCAAGTCAATAATTATCAAGACAATCAATAACAGTTAAGCACATAAGCACTTAATTAACAATAAATATATGATTAATTAATTAAATTAATTTTAACTAAGGAGGTGGTTGTCACATAGACTGTAGAAGTTATCCCTCTTCGGTCGGACCTTGTCGGGTATCGCAGCCATTTGGTATGCTAAACTTGAAGACTCTGTGAAGAGGAGCTGGGAAGAGATGGTTGAGGCCTTTATTGCTCAATACTCCTACAACACTCAAATCGAGGTCATAACTTGTGATCTCAAAGCAACTCGCCAAGAGTCGAAGGAGGGCTTCTCTGATTTTGTTACTTGGTAGAGGGCCAAGGCCTCCATGATGACCACCCGGCTAGCTGGAAAGGACCAGATCAGAATGGTCATCCGTAATCTGCAACCAAGGCTGTTACAGAAGATGATAGTTATACCTTTGCCTACTTTTGCCGACCTCCATGAAATAGGGGTACAGATAGAGGATGCAATGAAATAGGGTCTGATAGACCACAAGAAAGAGCAGCCCAAGAGGGCTTTCACATATAGTTCCAATGCGGCTACGAGTAGTGCAGCTACAAGGCCTTCTGATGTTGGTATGGTCACCACCACACTGAAAACTACCAACTTTTTTGCCCGTACATTCGATACAACCTTACAAACCGCGAAGCACTAACCCTGAGGCCAAAGGGTCTTCACCCTTCTATATATGTCCTCATTCGTAGCCTTGAGAGTCCTGATAAAAAAAAAGGGCATCTGAAGCCACTAGAGCCTCGCCTCTAACCCAATCCTCCCCCTCATACACATAACCCAGCCAAGTACTATACCTTCCACCAACAACATGGTCATGATATCGACCTATTCTTTAGATTGCGTCATGAGATTTAGGATCTCATTGACAATAAAGTGATAGCGCCTTTTCAAAAGCCTAACGTCACTACAAATCCCCTCCCACCACATAACCAATCCCCTCCACCTCGGCAAATAAACCTTATCCGAACACTGGTCGTCTCTTATGACCCCAGTATATACATTACCCCCTCCCACCTACCTAAGCTGGCGCTGTTCATCCCAGAGAGCACAGACTCGTGCATGATGAACGTGTCCATATCCCAATCTAGACCTATGGTGGTGATTGTGGTAGAAGAAGGCAAGGTGGCCTTGATAGAGAATGAGGGTTGTCAGTTCAATGCTTGAGGGCTCTATGGATTTATTTAAGGAGGAATACAACCCGTGCCGCTACATTATGCCAACTAATTAGGCCAGACCATATGTGGAATTGCCGACATAAATGGGGGTTAATGTAGTCCGGGAGGACGGACCAAGCTAGGGATTGGATGATTTAGTTGACCTCAAGGAGGACATCAACAATCTGCAGTTCTTTGATGAGAAAGATTTGGGGAGTGTACAGATTGACTGGTTTGATATGAACGGATCAGCGGATAATTCGGGGTGGCTCAGTGATGAACCAGACGTGGATGAGGGGTCTCAACCAAAGCTGGAACAGCTGGAAGCAAGAACTGATACAACGGTAGGAACGATCGATGACAAGGGGAAGTTGTCGGAGAATCGGTACTAAGAATTTTGCTCAGGAATTTAGTAGTGTTAGTACAGTTGATACAAAGCATGAAGCCGCACTGAAGCGGTTTGAACTGGAAAGAACTGAGAATAGTCGAAGTAAAACGCCAAGGCCGATCAATCGTCACATGGCGATGTAGATTTGGGAATACTTACAATGGAATCAGACAGTTGCTTGTCGGTTGCTGGAAGAATATGGTGGGAAGATGATGATTTGCATCTTGCCCATACTGATGAAGATTGGGGACAGAATCTTTCAGACGATACTTGATATTCTAAGGAAGTGGATCAGATGACTAGGAATGGGCGGTACTTCAAGCTCCCACACCTGGACCAACAGAAGCATCGGAAAAGGGTAAGGAAGCTAAGAAACAAAGGGAGAAACTGTTAAAAGAAGAAGCTGTACTGAAGTAGTTGAAGAAGATTCAAGCGGACATATTTATTTGGGGGTTGCTCATGGCTTCGCCAGATATCGCAAGAAGTCGTCTGTTAGCAATGAATAAGGCCAAGTCGTTTATCGACACAACCTGCAATAGTTAGTGGACCGTCTTCCCGGAGGAGTTCGTCGACTTTGACCTTCACAGATAAGGAATTACTGCCTGAGGGCTTTGAGCATAATAAATCGCTATACATCTCAGTTGAATGCAGTGAGAAGTGGGTGCCCATTGTACTGGTTAACACTAGGTCTACAATTAATGGTTGTCCGTCGACGCCTATGCAATTGGCTTGAAGCTAGCGGATTTTGTACCAATGACCCAAGTGATCTGGGCTTACGACAACACGAGTAGAGAGGTGATGGGAACAGTTCAAATCAGAACACAGATTGGCCCGACACAACAGGACATTGAGTTTCACATCTTGGATGTTCAGGCTATCTTCAACTTGCTACTTGGGCGACCCTGGCTGCACCAAGTAAAAGCTGTTTCTTCCAACTTGCATCAGATGCTGAAATACCCATTTAGAAAAGGGGTAGCCATTGTTTTTGGGAACTCTTCTATACATCCTCCGTCGGAAGTCACTACACCAGTACTGGAAATTGTACACGGCGGCGAGGATGTATTCTTGTCTAGTTTTACCTTGGCTGAGGCTCGGGTGGTGCAAAACATCTTAGCTATTGATGAGGGGTTGTATGTCAGTGCTCAGTCAGTCTACCTTATGAACAAGCTACAGCATGTACCTGGGATGGGATTACGAAAAAGAGGTCGGAAGGGCATTGCTGCAATGGCCGGAGTGCTACATAATCCTCATGCCTTTGGTCTAGGTTACATACCTACCAAAGAGGACTGGGTGAGAAAAAGAAAGGAAATGGCAAGAAGAGCCAAAGTTAAGCAAAATGGGAAGCACTATGAGCTTGTACATAGACTAATTCAGGGAACTCTAAACGGCCGTTTTGTCCGGGAGGGGGAGGACATCCCATTTTACGGCTTTCCTGAGCCATGGTTAAACTCTGAGAAGCGACGTTTGCCCGGTTTTGAGATTATCTTCGACTTACAGCTGCAAGAGAATGAAGCCACAAAGGGACTAACTGACTTGCCTGCTGAGGCAGAACAGAGTACAGAGGATGAGTCCAATGGCAGTGAACTTGAGATAGGAGTAGCACTGGCGTGTCTCTTTTCGGATCCTCAGATCAAACCGGAGAGCTTGGGGGATGACTTCACCATTTCCATGATCGGAGATCAATCAGGTATGGATCCTTTTGATGGTATTCTCGATGCATTTATCGCACCCTCCCTCGTTTGATAGTTAGAGGATGGCTTTTTGTCCAGCAGTTCTGAATCAGGTAGTGAGCCGAAATCTAATTCCATAGAGTCTGTGGAGTCAGAATCATATTCTAGTTCTTCTGAGTTAGAGTCCGGTATTCCTGGGATTGATAACCCGGATGTCGTTGTTTTATCTAGGTCGTCTTTTTCCTTTTCTTTTGAGTCGGTTGTAACCGAGGAATTGGACGAGCTAGAGGCTTTGAATGAGAATGATACCACTACTGTTTTCGAGCACTTCTTTGTGCCACTTGTGTATTACATTGATCATGACTTTCAAAATTTTCATAGAAACGACAAGGAAGAAATTCCTCTAGTTTTGAAACATTTGATTGATCGAGAGAATGAGAGGTTATGAAATCATTGCAATTAATATGGGTACTGAGAAGGATCCGCGTCTGGTCCACGTTGTCTTCGGAGGAACGCGAGCGCTTAGTCGCTTTATTAAAAGATTTCAAAGACGTTTTCACGTGGTCCTACGAAGACATACCTAGAATCAATCCTAAGATTGTACAACACCGGATCCCTTTTAACCCTGAGGCTCGACCCGTCAAGCAGAAGCTTCGAAGAATACGCCTGGATTGGGCTTTAAAAATCAAGGAAGAGGTCACCAAGCAGATAGATATAGGGGTTTTGCTGGTATCTGAATATCCTACTTGGTTGGCCAACATTGTTCTGGTGCCGAAGAAAGATGACAAAATTCGGGTGTGTGTGGATTTCAGAGATCTAAACAAAGCTAGTCCGAAGGACAACTTTCCTCTACCACACATCGACGAGTTAGTAGACTTCACCGCAGGCCATGCATTGCTCTCCTTTATGGATGGGTTTTCCAAGTACAACCAAAACTTGATGGCACCCGAGGATAGAAAAAAGACTACCTTCACTACGCCGTGGGGAACTTACTGCTACAGGGTGATGTCGTTCAGTTTGAAAAATGCTGGGGCTACTTATCAACGGGCTGTAACCAAGATTTTGCATGATATGATTCACAAAGAGGTTGAGGCGTACGTAAACGACATGATTGTCAAGTCCAAGGAAATAAAGGGCCTACAGCGCCCTGAATATATTCTTCCAACGGATCAAAGAATATCGGTTGCGACTAAATCCACAGAAATGCACTTTTGGTGTCACGGTAGGAAAAATGTTGGGGTTCTTGATCACGCAGAGGGGCATTGAGGTTGATCCTTCCAAAATCAAGGCCATCATAGAAATGACACCACCAAGGACTGAAAAGGAGGTGCGAGGCTTTCTAGGTAAAGTGTAATTCATCAGACGGTTTATCGTAAAATTAACCTTGACTTGTGAACCACTATTTGGTCTTCTGAAGAAAGGAAAGAAATTCTAGTGGGATGACCGATGCCAGTTTGCTTTTGAGCAGATCAAGCAGCACCTTCAAAACCCGCCCGTGTTGTCATTGCCAGAGCCGAGGAAGTCGTTGATTTTGTATCTGTCAGTAACCGACACGATAATGGGTTGCATGCTTGCACAGGAATCTGAGGATAGAGTAGAGAAGGCCATCTATTACCTAAACAAGAAGATGCTGGAATACGAGACCCGTTACACCCTGCTAGAAAAGGCTTACTTGGCCTTGGTACAGGCTACTAGGAAGTTAAGGCACTACCTGTTAGCTCACTCCATAAGTCTGGTTTCGAGATTAGATCCCATCAAATATTTCTTCGAGAAACCAGTGCTTACAGGTAGGCTAGCTCGTTGGCTGCTTCTTCTCTCTGAATTTGATTTGAAATATATGATTCGCAAGTTTGTTAAAGAGAGAGCTGTAGCGAAATTTTTGGCGGATCACCCAGTGGAGGGAGGCGAAGCAGTAGAGTATTTGTTCCCAAATGAAGCTATTCTACAGGTTGAGGAAGAGATTTGGACCATGTACTTTGACGGAGTGTCTAACCAGTACGGTTATAGGATAGGGGTGTTGCTGATAGCACCCGACAATTCCCTTATACCTTTAGTCTTCAAACTCCGGTTCAAGGTATCTAACAATGAAACAGAATACGAGGCATGTATCGCTGGACTAGAAGCTGCCCTGGAACTAGGGGTAAAAAGGTTAGACGTCGTTGGGGACTCGAACCTGGTTGTGTCTCAAGCAAAAGGAGATTGGAAGGTTAAAGAAGAAAGGATGAAAATCTATCACCAAACCCTGGATGTTCTGATTCCTAGGTTGAAGAAGCTAACCTTCACGCATCTGTTAAGAGAGAACAACAGGTTCGCTAACGCTTTATCAACTCTATCTTCTATGATAGACATCCCTTTGGGAGTCCGGATGCGTCCGATCATTATTGAACAAAGATATGTGCCTGCTTACGAGTTGATCGCCGCGATAGATGAAGTACAAGATCAGAACCCCTGGTATCATGATACCTAGAACTTCTTGGAAAATGAAGCTTATCCGCCAGGGGCAAATGCCAAAGATAAAAGGACAATACGGCGAATAGTTGCTTAGCTTATCATCTACGGGGGTAAATTGTACAAACGAGACCATCTGGGAATGCACAAGCTGTGTGTTGATGGAGAAGAGTCGGAGCACCTAATAGAGGCCATCCATGGAGGAGAGTGCGGATCGCACATGAGCGGAGTAATGCTAGCTCGGAAGATTCTCAGGCAGGGTTATTACTGGTCAACCATGGAAGAGAATTGCATTGGTTTTGTTCGGTGATGCCACAAATGCCAAATTCATGCAAATCGCATGAATATTCCGCCGTCGAAGCTGTACAATATGACTTCACCGTGGCCGTTTTTAGTCTGGGGAATTGATGTTATTGGGGCAGTTACGCCGAAAGGCTCTAATGGGCATAAGTATATCCTGGTGGCAATAGACTACTTTACAAAGTGGATCGAAGCCCAATCCTATGCAGTGCTGAAGGCGTCGCATGTAGTTAAGTTCATCAAGAATAATATCATTTGTCATTATGGGGTCCCGAATGAGATCATTTCAGACAATGGTTCCCACTTTAAGAAAAAAGTGATCGACTTGTTGGAGAAATACAATGTGACTTTTCATAAATTATCCACATATCGGCCACAAACCAACGGAGTTATTGATGTCGCCAACAAGAATATCAAGCACATTCTACAGAAGATGGTAGAAACTTATAAGGACTGGCCAGACAAATTGCCATTTGTTTTATGGGGCTACAGAACATCAATTCGGACATCTACTGGGGCAACTCTGTATTCTCTGGTTTATGGGATGGAGGCTGTTCTGCCAATTAAGATTGAGGTTCTGTCGCTGCGGGTTATGGCTGAGTGCTAGATAACGTAGATTGGCGTGAAGCGAGTTCAAGGAACTAATGTCGTACGAGAGAAGGCCGAATCAGATTGATCATGTCTAAGGTTATCAACGTAGAATTGCCAAGGCTTTCAACAAGAAAGTCATGTCCAGGAATCTAAATGAAGGAGATTTGGTGCTCAAAGACAACCGGGCTACCATCCATGACCCTAGGGGCAAGTTCAGACCTAACTAGACTAGTCCTTACGTCATCAAATCAATTTGGTCTGGTGGAGTTGTTATTCTTATGGACCTAGATGGCCTCGAATTTTCCCAACCAATCAACATGGACAAGTTGAAGAAATACTATCCTTGAGTGGCTCGCTAGGCAGAAAACCTGGAAGGACGACCTAGGCAAAAGTTAGAGCACAAAAAATTAGAAAAAAAGAAAAACTAAGCTCGCAAGGTTGAAAACCCGAAAAATGCGGCCTTGGCAAAAGTTAGAGCGCAAAAGGAGAGTGTTAATACCCGAGTGAACCCGAACCGAACTATGTAAGGCTTGATTCCCATCTTTGGGATACATAGGCAACTTCATTCTGAAGTCCAATCCCAAACACATCAAACTCAACTGTTCTGTCCATGAGATTGTTCAAGGCATCTTTGTCTTTTCTGCATCCAAAAGTTCGGTTGTGATCTTCACTATGAGAGTTGGTTACAGTACAGTGCTATTCAGACAAGGGGCAGCTTTCTAGTTATTAGATTCGGGATTGTACATCTCGAGGATAGATTCCATGTGTGTCAAGTTATGATCCTTATCGAAAATGGCTTTGAAAAGTTTTAATAAAAGTTAATTTAGTTCAAATTAATCTTTTTACAAGTTAGATCATTTTTTAACCAAAAGAAAAATTTTCAGTGTCCACAACTTCAATTTCATTGATTTCAATACAAAGTTCTCTAACTCTTGATACATATCAAAGTTGCTTTATTTATTACATTCAAAAGGAAAACTTGAAAGTACAGATCAAAGCAATAGACTTGGGGGCATAGATAAATCAGGTGTTTCTGCGTCCCCTCCCAGAGCTAGTGAAAGTTTCAGATGCTAATGTAGGCCTGGTTTGTGCCTCATCTTCAAGCCAAGCCAGGCATTCGTCAGAAAGGGTGTAATTGAAATTAGGAGCGGGAGCCAGAAGTTCTCTTGTTCTCCATGTAGTGGGATATCGAACTAGTTGTGAACCTCGAATCAGAAATGAAGCCGGGTACTTTACCCCATTTTCTGGGCAAGTCTGGTTGTGTCCGAACTAATGCCTAAACCAGAATGGAAATAGAAGACGTAGTGTGTCAAGCCAATCAACTGAATGTCGGGTTGCCGGGCCATGTTATAGCTCATCTCGGGCAAATCAAACCAGGGGCAACACCAAGCAATATCAGCAGCAGACCTGTTGCACATCTAATGGCACCACCATCCCTCGTTCGGGAAATCAATTAGCTGTTGGCGAAAGAAATAGCCTCGTGTTGAGTATGCAGGGCAAGAGTCCACTACCTTCAATCTGTCCATGAGCCATATCTAGGGAGGGATGAAAAATAAGAGAGATTAAAGAATAGAGAGGTGTATGTTGAGAGAGAAAGTGAGAAAGGGTTTTGAGAGAAAAACAGAGCATAAGTACCGAGTGATGTGAGAAACACATATAAGATAGGGTGGGAAACATTACCTATAAGAGTAGTGGACTCCTTGCCAATTTGGTTGTCTCCCGTCGATGGAAGGCGTTCAAGCCCTTCAAAGTTTTGGCTAATGTCAAGCCAATGCGGCTCTTGCCTTCTTTCAAACCTTGTGCCACTTCGATCAAGCGAATGCTAGACCCTCCGAAACTGGGGGCAAGAAGAAAATCAGCCAACATACACAAACACGGGGCATGTTGTCAAAAACTCTGCCAGAGACGATCGCTACGGTCACCGGCGTTAGAAAATCGATGAATCAACCTAGGAATATCCAACTTTCCATTTGGAACTAATGATCGAGCCTCCTGTAAAGTGAGCCCACACATCCTTCCTAAAGCTTGGATGTGGCCAAAACGGGACTGGGGAAGGATTTCCTCGTTATGTCAGGATTCCATCAGAACTTGGAATTCTTCAATTGTAGGGAATATCTTTTCTCTCCGAAGCTAAAAACATGTGTAATCGGGTTCCAACATCTAGCCACAACATAGAGGAACGGAAAACACAACAGGGTACGACTTAGCAGGAATAATGCATTTATCTCGAAACCCCAGAAATTCAGCTTTTCTAAGCCATCTAAAGTTGTAATCCAATTTGGGAGTTTTTCGGCAAAGAATGGCTCCATTTGTGGCAAAAATAGAGCTGGAATGAAGAAACCACGAAGCTGGGGCTTTTGTAAAAGATAAGGCAGTGAGTGGAGCCAGATGTCAACATTTTGGAGGTTCTGCACATTGATGGCCAGTAAGGCTCATTAATGGCCAGCAGGGGCACATTGGTGGCCAGCAGGAGGAATACATGGCCGGCAGACCACTCCACATGGCCGGTAGCCTTCCTCTTATGCTTGCTGCCCTCCTTTGCGAAGATTCAATTGTCTGAAGTAGTTTTGTTCTGTTGTTTATGTGTTCCAAGGTCTTGTTTTGAGTCCTGTTTCGGCTTGGACATGTTCATTGAGTTGAATTCATTTTGTTTTTCTTATTGAGTTGTATTTGTGTTAATTAGTTTGTTTGTCGAGTAGTTTAGTTGTTTATCAAGTTGTTTTACTCTGTTTGTTATTACAATTGTTGGTCGGTACGTTACCCAATTCAAACTATTGTGACAATACAAATATTTGGTTTTCAATGTCAAATTTATCTCAATCTCATGCAATGTGGTGCTTATGATGCAAAAGTACAACACTGTTTTCAAATGAAGGCTGATTTTCATTCCGATCATGGCTACTTTTTACAAAAGTGCAGTACAAGGTTTTTAAAGCAAAATAAAACCCGTCTAAGGCTATACAAAGTGCTAACGCTACTAGCAAAAAAAAGAAACTAAGCAAAAAAAGCAAACACAGAAATCTGCGCTATCCATCTCAAGGTCTAGAGGCCCTCTTCGTCCTCTTTCTCGGTGGAGCGGATTCTGCAGCACTGTCTCCGTCGGTGCCACTGTTTGAGTCTAGGCCAGAATCTGAACCGGAGCCATCTCCACTCCCCTTCTCAGAGCCCTCCTTGCTATCACCATCCCTGCTCTCGGACGACTCAGATCTCGACTCGCCTCCTCCTCGATCTCACTAGTATCAGTGTCATCGTCGTCCAGGATAGGCTCTGAAGGGCCACTCTCACCAAAAGGCCCAAATCGGCCTTTGATCAAGCGTGTCGAGTGCCTCTCTCTTATCCCCATCACGGAGGAGGTGCCGATGGTCTGCTACAAGTGATTGATCTTTGGTGGAACAAATAGGACCTGAAAATGTGTTTGTCATATGTTAGCCACAGTATGCGTGTCAGATAAGTGTATGAATTCAGATGCAATGTATTAGTGTATGAATTCAGATGCAATGTATCAGTGTAATGTGGATCAGATGCAGTGTTTGTGTGCGGTGTGTCAAGTCATTGCAGTATGGAACAGATTACAATTGAGATGCTAATGTATCGGCAGAGAGATTGATGACATGAAGTGCGAACTGAAGAAAATTACCGAAATTTTATAGAGGCTGAGCAGGTTCATGCTCCTCTGCACCATCTCCATCAAGGAAGCCTCTAGCTCGAGAGCCTCCCCGGTGTACTCTATAGATGTCTATAAGTGCGTTGAGAAGACCAATGTTCTATAAGCATAACTAAAATGAATTTGACATGCAAAATGTAAAGTGTGGTACATACTGGAGTCGAGCCTCGAACCCCGACAAGTTCGTGCCCGGCTGGTACAGGCTCAATAAGGATCTGGTAAACCTCTCCGGTATGCCGCCAACAGTAAGTGTAATGGGAAGCTCTGGCCAGCCAGTCCCCTGTCTCACCTAGGAAGCCCTCTGCCACGGGCCCTGCTCGCTCGATTCGCTCTGCGACTCACCCTCACAGCAAGAGGTCTCGCTCCTTCACCCCCACGAACTCCAGTCAGAGGTGACATCAAGTGTGTTTGGATAAAGACTGCATAATTGCCCTCTACACAAATGTACTCCGCCTCTAGGCCTATTATGAACTGGATTACCTCATCAGAAGTTAGGTTGTGTATCGCTCTCATAGATGCAGGTAGTGTCATCGGTATAACCGAAAGCGGGCAGCCAAGGTCCGACGGACGAACGCCGCCAAGAACCAAGCTCGGCAAATCGGGCCCTCAAGAAGAATGTGATACTGAGAAATGTCTCGAGCTACAGTGTATCGAACTTGAAGCCTTGTTGGCATCATGGCCCAGGGCTGCCATGTGATCTGAAATGGAAGTGAATGGATTATTAGTTGCTATTAGTTACTAATGTGTGAATCACAACAGTTATAAAGTAAAAACGATGATAACCGTGTCTCGAGTTACCTCATGCGCCGCGACCATGTCGAAATACTAAGGGAAAAACATGAAGGACTCGTGAGTCCTACGGCGAAGCTAGCCATCGTATACCTGAGAAAAAGGGACTATCAATGGCACCTCATCTACAAGCTCAGAAGCGAGAGCCGGGAAGTATGTGTAGACCCATAATTGCAAGAAGAATGTGGAAGTGTGTATATTATCAACTTACAATATGAACAGATGTAGAAAGTGTAAAGCAAAAAGCACACGTGTGGAACAAATATAAAATATGAAATGCTCGAGCAAAAAATGTAAGGTGTAAAGAGGGAATTGAGATATGTACCTCCCAAGCTCGCCAGTAGCCTCCAACCAAAGTCCCTCGCAGACGGGAGTTGGCGCTCATATATCCGTACAGTGTGGTGAGGCCGGCTTTGCCCCAATCATAAAACTGAACTCGAGAAAGCACCACCAAGGAGCTTAGCAAGTACATATCCACGGTATTCCACCTGTTTGAGAACAAGGTGGTACCAAAGATGAACATGAGGAAGCCTCTCACAACCGCTCTATCTCCTCATTCGCCTCAGTGCTCACTCCTGAACTACTCCTCAAACCAGCTATATCGCACCATGCCTGCCTGGGATATCGGTGGATGTGCCCCAAGTAGCTCAAGCCATGTTGCCTTCCACTTCCTCATATCAGGGTTGAGAGGGATCGGATCGCCCTCTACGCCTAAGCCGGTGATCACGACAAAGTCGTAAGGAGTCATCGTCATCTCCCTCGTGGTGGAAAAGTGAAAGGAGTTGGTGGTGTCCCACCACCTCTCCACTAGTGCTCCTAAAAGAGGACGACTCGCTATAACCCGAGTCAAGCTGGAGCAGAAGAGACCAAAGTCTGCCTCATCAACGATGTCATGAACCCTAGCTGGGAGCTCACCATACCAATCTCAAACGGTCGTCGTACCATAGCTCCTAAAGGCGCGAGACCCGTCCTGTGGCAATGCATGAAATGCAATTAGATCGATACAGTGTATGAAGCAGTGTATAGATGAAGGTGGTGCGAAAAATGCAAATAGTTAAAGGCAGGCATGTATGAAAATAGTTGTATACATGAAAATAGTTGTCGTACCTCAATGGCGATGGCCAATAAATGAGATGCTGGCTCCCTCAACAGGAGGTCCTCTGGCACGTCCTCGATGAAGTCAGTAAAAGATCTGATGCCTCTTGCAGTGGGCACTATGTGTGTCTCTGGATGATACCTCGCTGGATCGAAAGGGCGTATACTCAGTGGTAGTGGCTCTAGCTCGGCCTCTGGCTCAGCCTCGAAGTCTGCCTCGAAATCTACCGGAGGAAGCTCCGGAGGAGCCCCATTATGAGGAAGATCATCTGCCATCTGAAAAGGGTGCGAGATAGGTGAAAAGTGAAGAAAACTGAAGAAAATGGTGAAACTTTGGAAAAGTCAACCCTAGGAAAGAAAAAAGGTCAAAGAAAGTCAAAGCCGGGAAAAGTGCACAGAACTCGAGAGAAACTTGAGAGAAATGAGCCTAGAATGGTGGAAATGAGGAAAGAAGCGTCGAAATCAAATTCTAATCGGTTCAAAGTAAAGAGAACTAGGAGGATTTAGCGAATAAAGTTGGTATAGGGTGTTGAAAAATATGTAAAAAGCGCGGATCTAGAGAGAAGGAACACCTAGAAAGAGAAAGGAAGGAATTTTGGACATGGGGTTGTGAGGAAATAAAGTGCCATGCTCTATATTTAAAGACCCAAGCCGAAAAACCATTTTTGCCCTTGGCCGACATCGGTGGCCGGCAAGGCACCACTAGTGGCTGGCAAGGCACACTGGTGGCTGGCAGTGCACAAAAGTGGTCGGCAGGTGGTCGGCGGTTCCTCTTGGTGGTCGGCAGGTGTCCATGAGTTTCCTATGTGTCCCTTGGTCTGTTTTGTGTTCTTGGATTTCAAGAAGTGAAAAGAATGTTCAGTGTTTGGTTCAGAATGTCCCTGCGAAGGCTCAGGATCACACTTCCAGGATATGATGTTCATTGCTTATCGGTATAAGCGAGGTGTATCCTTTTTGTATATTACAGCTCTTCCCAGAGGCACATCGGGAGTTGTTCTTGAATTGATCTTACTAAATGCGTTTTGTTATCGCATGGAATATACGTCTCTTGTGTGTTCCACTTATAACTATTGCGTAGAACATGTTCTCACTCTAGCTGCATAAGTGTGCATTCACTCTTCCATTATGCCTAGAACGTACTCCCATTTCCCATTTGCATAGAGTATGCGTTTGGTCTCTTGCAATAAACATGCTGTTAATCTTGCTTTAAGCATGCATTTTCTACTATTGATCATTGCACGCATCCTATAATATTGCATATAATGTCCATTCCGAAGTGGCACAGCCCATGTCTTAGTTTTTGTTGCACAAAATATACTCCCATTTTGTCTCTCGCATGTGTTGCATGTCCCTAACATTGTACCATGATTATTCGTCTTGCACAGAACATGCTTTCAATCTCTTGCATGGAATATGCTCTCACATAAAACATGTTGTCATTCCATTTGCATAGAACATGCGCACTTATTTTGTTATGCCTATTGAGTTGCTTTCTTATACAAGCACGATATTGTATGTGCGGTTAATTTAGAAGAGTTCTAGGTGAGACCACTCCTGTCCTCTGATCCTACTCCATTTGGTTAGAAACATTCAGATACGCCTGATGTTCACACCACTCCTTTTGGTTAGAAACATTCGGTACGCTCGGTGTTTACACCACTCCTTTTGGTTAGAAACATTTGGGTACGACCAATGTTTACACCACTTCTTTTGGTTAGAAACATTCGGGTATGCCCGATGTTTACACCACTCCTTTTGGTTAGAAGCATTCGGACGAGTTCCAGTGTTTACACCGCTCTGCCTTGTTTTGGTTAGAAGCGTTCGGACGAGTTCCGATGTTTACACCACTCCGCCTTGTTTTGCTTAGAAACATTAGGACGTGTTTCGACATTTATACCACCCCCGGTTAGAAGCATTTGGACATGTTCCGATGCTTATACCACACCTCCTTTTGGTTAGAAACATTCAGGCGCACCTGGTGTTTACACCACTCATTTTTCCTCTCGCGTGTGGCATGATAGGATGCTTTCGGTTAGAGACATTTGGGTGCATCCCGGTGTTCTTGTTACTCCTTTCTCCTTTTGCGTGCGACGCGTTATGACGCTTTCGGTTAGAAACATTCAGGTGCGCCCGGTGTTTACGCCACTCTCTTCTCCTTCCATATGCTACGCATTAGGATCTTATTTGACACCTCAGGCGCGCCCGACGGTTATGTTATTCTTTGCCTTTCCTGCGTGATACGTAGTTAAGCTTGCATAATTTTCTTACATCCTTTCTGCATGAAATGTGATTTGGTTCGTGTACTTCTTTTCATGTATGAGATTACTGTAGCATTTCTTTGCATAACGTTTGCATTTAAATGTTTTATTGTGCAGCCTCATTGCATGATCATAAGTTGTGTTCTTGTATCATGCATGTTATTTGCATTTTGCCTTGACAGCCTGCAGGCGCAACCTTTTATTGCTGTCTTGATTGTCTGTTCAAGTCTTACGGCCTTGTCAAAATGGGTCATCTCTAGGCTTTGACATTCACTCGCGTCCTTTCATGACTCCGAGTTCTGTCAAAGAGGGAAACTGTAGACACCCCATTTTTTACGATCGTTTAAGACTTGGATGATCTTATAGGTACATCCGGTGGCGAGTCTAATTGCTCACCAAGTGCTTGAAGTCCACGGTGGAATGCCATAGTGTAAACTGTCCGACTTTCGGAGAGGGTGCGAATTGGTCTTACTACAGTTCAGACTCTTGTCACGATTTTGAATCTAATCTCACAAAGTGCAATGTAAGACTGATAAATCACCAAAGAGTCCAATCCGGCAAATCATTTTGGAAAATCAGATTTTGAATAAAAAAGCACCAAACATGGACTGCTTTGCCAGATTACAGAGTCGCCACCTAAATATTTTGTTTTAGGAAATTTAGGAAACCCTGACTCGTGCCAAAGGCCATGTGTTCGTCATCACCAAAGTTGCCTCCGCTTGGGAACTTGGGTACGAGAGGGAAAGGTCCTGAAATGAGCACCCCCGCTCGCCCGATCAAAAGATCGACCTCTACTAAGTATGATATGTTGTTTTAAAAACACTTGTGTTCTTATTCCAGTTATTAGCTAACTTTACTATGTGATGCGTACAGCATACAAGTATAGACTCGATCACTAGAATCGGAACAAAACAACTCATGTTTGTTTTCGAAAATGGTTTGAAAGTGCTACTCACGAGTAGGCTAAAGCTCGGATTTGCCACCCTCAAGTGGGCTTTAAAACATGATTTTGCCACTTCGCAAAGTGGGCTTAAAACTCATAATCATCGAGTTGCTCCAATTCAGGTAACAAAGCCTTCATCCACAGGCATTCATGCAGTTAATCACTTAAGCAAATAGCCTCATGTTAAGCATGCTATCATGGCAACACTCACACTCATGTAAGGATGCTAAAGCGTAAACACTTACAGTGTACTCCAAGCCAAAACAGAAAACTAGTTAGAAATCATGTATGATCCTAGCTATGTTAAGATGCCTAATGCAACGCATGCAATAATGCAACTAAATAGGCTCGGCTATCTAAGATGACATATGAATGCAACGGTTTGATACATGTATTCAAATAGGTATTGAAATATAATGCAGTTTGTATGATGCGCCGAGCCCAGTGCATGCAAGACAAATGAATGATGCAAACATGCAAAGCATAAGGTATGCTAATCAAAACGTCCACTAACCTAACCACTGAAAGCAATTAAATAAAATAGAGAAAGAAGTGGGATTAGAAGACATACACACACGCACACTTATTACAACATTGTGCCCTCTCAACGGAAGGTCCAAATGAATAAGCTAAGCTAATCTAAGCTAAGCTAACTAACTAATCTAATTAAACTAATTAGATTAATTATTACATAACAAATTGAATAACTAGCAAACTACTTACTAATTATTACAACACTTTAACTAATTAACAAATTAATTAATTAAATTACAAATTCATGCTAAGCATGTAAAACATGTAAGCTAGGCTGCCTCAGGTCTGCCTTGAGTAATAAAGGATGCATGCTCTCGGTTGCCGTCTCGAAACACCTTCCGGTTTGCTCTTTTAGAGGCTTTGTTTGCAAGGTGTCTCCAAAAACTTTCTGCTGAACCTTACCAAAACAATCTTTGAGTGCACTAGTGGCTCCGCCATGAGGAGTCATGTTTAGCATCTGTAGGGCATCTGCCCGGCCAAAGTGGTGTCAGGACAATCAAAGCCTGTGAGCACAAAACAGAGGAAAATGGAGGGTCTCCCAAGGGTATGTGTGTACTGTATCACTCCTTATCATCTCAAAACATCAAAGGAGAGGTACCATTGGGTCCAAAACCATCAATCAAGCATCTCAATGCATGATGGCCAAGGATCCAACTTGTACAAATTCGATGAATGCACAACAAATAAGACACTAAGACCACTACCTCATCAAGGATGATCAAAGGCAATGGAGACAAAGGGGATTGGCTCATTTTCATCACTTTGAGTATGAAATGGACCAATCCACCTTGTGTTTAATATAACGTCCAATTGAACACAATGCAATACAACACAACACATGTTTATCTTGGCATGTTTTACTTAGCTCAATTCTTGTTTACACATTTTAAGTTACCAAACCATCCCTTAATTGATTTGTCCAAATGTGAAAGTCCTCTAATGAGAAAGAGGTCAACCAAAAGAATGGTTTAAGGCATAGAAAAGACCATGCCTTTGACTAGGAGGAACCCTCAAAAGAGGGTTAAAGCCATTTAAGCATTAGCCTCAATCCTAAGCATTAAACACAACCTCAAGACTAACCAATCCTCAAAACAAATGAAAAGATGAAGAATGGAGAGAGGTGGCAAAATTTTAGTGCTGAAATGGCATGAAACACAAGACTCTAACATACAAACAACTCATGTACAACATGTTAGACACTTTAAGCATTAAAACTAGTGAAGAGCTTTACACTAGCATCATGCAATATCGAACTCAAACAGCTAAACCAACTCTAGACAGAGCCCAAACATCCCAAAATAAAGGCCAAAACATGCTAAGATGGAAGTTCATGAGGCAATAAAATCATGCTCAAGTATTGGCTCACAAACAAGGCATAAGGCACAACTCACAAAAGCTATGAAAGAGTGGAATATATGAGAGTGTGACTAAGCTACAAGCACTAAAATCATGTGTGAAATGATACCAAAACATGCAAACAACTCAAGCATTGCATATTAAAGACCTTGAAACTCAAAGTTAGTCATGGCCATTTACACTACAGCTATACAAAGCAAGCCTCACATGATCAAGACCACTCAAAACAGAGTTCAAGCATGTCAAAACATGAGCAAAAATGTGTTGGAGTAGAGCCAACACATGTTAGAGTGGTTAGCTAACTCATCAAGTATATAAGGCTAATGAGCAAGATTACACTACAAGTGCAAGATGCAAACAAGAGGTGCTCCAACCAGCCAAAAATAGAGTCATAACATGATAAAATAAGGCCAAAAACATGTTGAGATAGAGCTAACACAAGCTAGGGTGATAGGCTAAAACATGAAGCATATTAGACCAACAAGCATGATTGCACTAGAGGTACCAAAAGCAAGCAAGAAGTGACCTAACCGGCCAAAATCAGAGTTAAAGCATGTTAAAATAAGGCCAAAAACATGCTTGAACTAAGTCACAAAAGAGTAGAAGAGCATGCTCAAGTATGAGGCCATTAACACAAGCAAACAAGATACAAGGAGAGGGGATCACCCCCTCCTATTTTGAGCCTCAAAACCAACTTTCCACCACCGAAATACCTCTAAGTTTCAGTGGTAGAAAGGCCAAACAAAGGATGTTACAAAAGCTTAGAAAGGTGGCTCAAGAGGCTTTACAAGCCAAAGAGCAAAAGAGAAGAACCACCCCCTTAACCACACAAGGCTCAAACCAACATTTTTAAGCCTTAAAAATAGAACTTTTTTGAGACTAAAACTAGCTTCAAAGTTGCATACAAAGATGGCAAAGCAATGAACTAGAACAAAGCTTAAAAGGGTGAAACTCTTACCCTTAAAGCACAACAAGAAAACAGCAAGCTTCTGAGCCAAAACCAGGCCAAAACCACTCTAAGGAGCTCAAACTAGGCCTCCAAGATCCTCAACACTAAGGTGAAGGTGTTTGGCTAGGTGTTTTAGTGCAAATATGTGAAGAAAACACACTTTCAAGCACAAAATATAGAGAGAGAGTATTCTAGAGAGAGAAAGAGGAAGAAATATCTCAGCCAAAATTTTCTAACCCCTTGCATGCATATAGATGGCTTGTATATATAGAGGATTCAATAAGCTTTCAAGGAAATCCAGCCCTTCACGTGCAAGCAGATGGGCCATTCTGTGCAAGCATCTGTCAAAAACATCTACTAAAACAATGGTGGCTGGCCGGCCATCAGTGGTGGCCGGCAGTGCCTCATTGATGGCCGGCAGTGGCACTTCATGGCTGGCAGTGCACCAAAACAAGCACTTTGGAGGGACCAAAGCATGGTCTAACAATGAGGCAGAAAGGATACAGGGTTTGGAAAGCTCAAACCTGTGACGTTCCGTTGTGAAATTCGAGTGCTCGGCGAGCGACCAAACTTGTCACCGGATGTACCTGCAAGCACATCCAAGTCTTGAGGACGGTCAAAAATAGGGTGTCTACACACAGGTTTGAGTTTTCTAAACCCTACATCCTTTTTGTCTCATCTTTGGATCATGCTTAAGTCCTTTCAGATTAAGGTTGGTGATGGCATGCTGGTCATTTTTGAGGGCTGCTGGCCATGGCCTTTGGCTTGCTGGCCATCAATGAACCCTTGCCGGCCATCACTAATGGCCGGTCGGCCACCAGTGTTCCAGCAGATATTTTCTAATATTTTGTGCCAGTTGTTTGCACAGATTGATGCATCTTCTAACATGTGTGTGGCTGGATCTTTGTGAGGGGAATTTACATCTTCTATATATAGGATCCCCCTCTTGCATATGGGGGGGTTAGAAAATTTTAAAGACAAAAATTCTCTCTCTCTAGAATTTCCTTTCTCTCTTGTTATTTTGTGCCTTAAGTTTAGTTTCTCTACACTTTTGCACTTGAACCATATACCAAACACTCTCACCTTGGAACTGAGGTCTCTTGAGGTCCTTTTTTGTGTTCTAGAAGAGGATTTTGGCTTGATTTAGCTTGTTTTGTTACTCTAATTGTATCTTGTTTTCAAGAGGTATAACACTTGTATTTTAAGCTTCTTTTAAATACTTGTTTTGCCATCTTTATATGCTATTTTTGAGTTGGTTTCGACCTCCTAAAATCTCTATTTTTATGGCTTAAAAATGGTGGTTTAAGGCCCTTTTGAGTTAGGGGTGGTTCACCCTTGTTGTTACTTGGCTTGTTAGGCTTTTATGCCTCTTTTTCAAAGCTTTTAAATCAAACTTTTTGGGCCTTTAAACCACTGAATCTCAGAGTTTTTTTAGTGATAAAAACCATATTTTGAAGTCCAAAATTGAAGGGGTTAGCCTCCCATCCTTGTTGTCTTGCTTGCATGCCTAGTTGCCTCATAAGTTAGCATGTTTTTGTAGCTTATCTTAGCCTATTTCCAACATGTTTTTACCTCTGATTTGGGTTGATTTGGCTCTATTTTGGGCTGTTTGTGTTGCATGAGTAGTGTTTTGCATAGTTGTAGTGTAAAGGGCTTCACTAGCTTAATGTTTTGAACCTTTTAAAATGAATTGCATGAGTTGCTTGCATGTTTTAGTGTCATTTCACACTCCATTTCAGCACTAAAATCTTTGCAATCTCTCTCTATTCTTCACTCTTTCATTTATTTTGAAAGTGGCTTTAAACCACTTGTTGGCTTGAATGTGGAATTGAGTCGTCCATGCCTAATGTTTTAATTCCTTCAGGAGTTCATTATCAACAGCATGAGGTCTCTTTCATGCTTAAGGTGCTTGTGGTTTAAGCTCAGTTTCAATTAGAAGACACTCACCTTTTGGACTAATCAATTAAAGAATGGATTGGTAATCTAAAATGAGTAAACAAAAGTGATAAGTAAAACTTGAACAAGATAAGCATGTTGTGTTGCATTGCATGTGTTCAATCGGACGTTATATTGAACACAAGGAAAATTAGGGCATTTCATACTCAAAGTGATGAAATGAGCCAATCTCCTTAGTCTCCATTACCCTTGATCTCATATGATAGGGTGATGGTCTTGAGTCTTGTTTTTGCATACAATGAAATTGTATTTCTTGGTTCTTTGGCCATCATGCATTGAAAATACTTGGTTGGTGGTTTTGGAACCAAGAATACTACTCCTTGGAGATGTTTTGATGATAATGAGTGATACACAGTACATACAACCTGTGAAATTACTTCTTTCCTGCACTGTGTTGTGCTCTGTTGCAGCAGAATGAAGTTGTTTATCAGTGGCCGGCAGGTCACACACTGATGGTCGGCAGTGCCCTTTTGTAGCAGGCACAAGGCTGGCAGCCTCCATTAATGGCCAGCTAGCCACCGATGTACTCTCAGAACAGTGCCCTTTCAGCATACCAGAATTCAACTATGCAAACAAAGGCAGTCAACAGCAAAGCTGTGGCATTCCGGGTGGAAAACAAGCGTGCGCATGTGCATTTGATGCGTCTCAAGTTTAACTAGCTAGAACAGCATGCTTATTGTTATTTTTGAGCCGGTTTTGTACTTAATTAATTTAGTTTAGTTAATTAGCGCAACATGTATTTGATTAGCTTAGATTAGTTAATTGATTGTTTTAATAATTAAGTAGCTTAGTTTAGCTATTTCTTTATTTTGTTTTGTATTAATTAGCTTAGCCCTTATTCATTCGGACCCTCCTTCGCGAGGGTGTAATGTTGGAATAAGTGTGCGTGCGTGTGTACCCCCACGTCTTTCTCCTTTTTATTTTATCGCTTTCAATGGTTAGACTAGGGACATATTTCGATTAGCATACCTTATGTTTGCATCTTTGCATCTATTCATTTGTCTTGCATGCACCGAGGCTCGGCGTATCATTCAAACTGCATCGCAATTTCAATATCTTCTTTGAGTACGTGTTTTATCGCATATTGTTCAAATTGATTCGTATGTCATATTAGTAACCGAGCCTATTAATTGCATATTGTATATATTGCATTAGACACTTAACATAGTTAGGATCATGCATTTTTCTAACTAGTTTTTGTTTTGGCTTAGAGTACTCGGTAAGTTTTTATGCTTTAGCATACTTGCATGAGTGTGATTGCCATGTTGCCATATTTCACATGCTTACCATGAGGCTATGTGCTTACTTGCTAAACTGCATGAATGCCTGTGGATGAAGGCTTTGTTGTTTGAATTGGAACAATTCAATAAATATACTTTTTAAGCCCACTTTGTTGTGGCAAAATCATATTTTAAGCCCACTATATTTGGTAGCAAATCTGCATCTTTAAGCCCACTTGAGGGTGGCAAATTCAAACCATTTTCGAATAAACATGAGTTGAATTGTTCCAAGTCTTGCGACTAGTCTATACTTGCTTGTGTGCGTCACATAGTAAAGCTAGTTTAATAACTGAAATAAGAGCGCATAATGTTTATAAAACATCATATCATGATTAGTAGAGGCCGATCTTTGATCGGGCGAGCGGGGGTGCTCATTTCAGGACCTTCCCCTCTCGTACCTAAGTTTCCGAGCCGAGACAATTTTGGTGATGACAGACATGTGGTCTTTGGCACGAGTCAGGGTTTCCTAAATTTTTCCAAAACAAAATATTTATGTGGCGATTCTGTAATCTGGCAAAACAGTCCAATTTTGGCATTATTTGATTTAAAATCGATTTTTCAAAATAATTTGCCGAATTGGACTCTTTAGTGATTATCAGTTTCACATTACACTTGTGAGACTAGATTTCAGAACCGTGGGAGTTCGAACTGTGAGGCCTTCTTTTCAAACCCTTTCCGAAAGGCGAGGGCGCGGAAAACGGCGAGTCCACACTATGTCACTCAAAGGACTTATTGAAACATAAGAAAATAATGTAAACTAAATGGAACATAATTAAATAAAAAGATATTTATGAAAAAGTGCCTCTAAAATTAAACAGAAAAAATATATTGACAGTTAATTACATGACATAAAAATATTTTATTATACATACCTCAAACCTCTAACACAAACCCAAACTCTACATGTCATGTGACAATTATTGTGTGGTATTTTCTATTTAATTTTCAACCAAAGTTAACTTTAGTAATAAATTAAAAAAAATTTAAAACATAAATAATCAAAATAAAAAAAAGGGTCAACCGTAAAAGCTCAAATTATAACTTACCCTACCTTTTAACTACTTATAATTTTTAAAAAAAAATTACAAAACAAATTTAGAGTTTAATTCTTATAATAAAATAAATTTTGAGTTTTTAATTTTATCAATTTAAATCTTAAACTTTTGAATTATTATTAATTTAAACCATTTGTCAGTTTTTATTAAATAAAATCAATTAAAAATGAGATTTTAGTTATTAAACTTAATAAAAAAAAATAGTATTTTAAATATTTTATTTATATCTACATTGAGTTTTATGATTCAAATGCTCTCTTTATGTTAGTTTTACTTAACGAAAATAGACTGATAATTTAAATTGAAAACAAATGAAAAAATTAGAATTAAATTGATAACTCATTATTTATTTTGTTTTAACAAACTGTAGATTTTTTTTTTTTAATTTCTCCTGAAGGCTATTAAAATGTTAAAAAAATTTACACTTTCAAATGTCAATATTAAAAAGTGTATTATTGTCAATAAGAGTGCATTGAAATTAGTAAAAAATATTTTGTATTTTACAAATATTTTTCTTTTACTTGTGTTTTAGGATCACTTGTTAGCAAAACCTTGTCTTAAATACTTTCACATATTTCAATGCATTTTTAATACACTCCCAGCCCTAACAAGCTAAGAATTTTTTTGGGTATTTTTTTAGGAGAATTTTATTATACACGCTCCATATTTTATGTACTTTTAGTTACGTCATTTTATTTTTTAATTATGACCAATTTTATTATTTAATTACGATATTATTTTGAAATATTTGGTTATGATTTTTTTGTTTTTGGTAATTAATTTTATTTTTTATTTATAGTTATGACTCAAAATATGGAGTTATATAATTTTCTTCTATAATTATAAGGTACATATAGTAAACATTTTTTAAAAAGTGCGTACCGTAATCTTTTTTTTCTTTCTTTATTATGAAAATATGTGTCGAGAAAATCTCAAAATTGAGAATTTTTTTCTTTTATTTTCTAATTATCACCTTCTAATTTATAATAAATTGCATCGTAACAAATAAGCCCATTGCCGTCTTTACTTTTACTTTTTGGGTTTGGCTTCTCAACTTGAGAGAAGGATGAGAAGCTGGCCATCTCAACTTCACATCTTTTGTAAGAATAATACTTAATAGCTCGAAAATAATTGGCCCGAATTGGCTTGAATTGGGTTTTTCTTTTTTTTTTCTTTCTTTCTTTCTTTCCCTTCCCTTTCTTCTCTGAGACAGACAACACAATAGAAAGAGAGAAGAAAAGAGAAGGAAAGAGACGAGAGAGAGAGAGAGAGAGAGAGAGAGAGAGAGAGCCATCTGTGTGTACACAGATCTCCTTCTTCTCTTCCTCACTCTAGAGAGAGAGAGAGAGAGAGAAGGAGGAGATATATGTACACACAGATGAGAAAAGATGGAGAGAGTGAGGAAGAGAAGAAGGAGATCTGTGTACACACAGATGGCTCTCTCTCTCTCTCTCTCTCTCTCTCTACCGATGAGTGGCTCTCTCTTTCATATATATAGTTATATGTGTGTGATCTGGTGTTGATGTTAATGATGATGATCTGGTGTTGACGATGATGATGATGATGATCTGGTGTTGATGTTGATGATGATGATGATGCATAGATCTCTCTCATATATATATATATATATAGATATGTGTGTGTATAGATTTGTATATATACACAAATCTAGTGTTGATGATCAGGTGTTGATGATTATGTGTTGATTCTACATTTTTTTTTTAATGACGATGATGATGATGATGATCTCTCTCTCTCTCTCTCTCTCTCTCTCTCTCTCACAACTCTCTCTTCTCTCTTTCTTCTTATTCTTCTTCATCTATAGAGAGAAAAGGGGAAAAAAAATTGTCCAAAATGACATCGTTTTGGGTAGTCGAGCCACTCGGGCCAAAAGAATTTCAAGCCACCAATCGGAACTGTTTTTGTAAATATTAAAATATATATTGTTTGAACAAAAAAAATAAAAATTAATTATTTTGGTTATTTCTAATAAAATACATTGATATGTTGCCATAATGTTTGATATTATAAAGCCAATGTTGATATTCACATTGGTTTATATTACTTTATAATTGTGTACAAATAACCATTGGTTTAATGTGACTAAACTAATTTATTTGATATTTTATTCATGATGTTAACATTCGCATCAATAATTTGATTGTGCATAAACATATACTTTATGTTTGTGTACACACAAAAATAATTAGTATGTTTGGTTTCAATTTTTTGAATTCAATTTTCTATAAATTGAATTTTTTATTTTTTGTATTTTTTTGTTTTTAATGAATATTTTTAAAATTTTAAGCATTTTTTTTTAAAAAACTTTTTTAGATTCACCTTACTTAGATGTATCTAAAAAGTAAAATATTTGTAAAAAATCAATAAATACACAAGATTTTAAAAATGTACCGAATTCTCATTTTTTTTTGTTGTTGGTATTTTTGGTATTTAGTAAATTTTCTAAAGATTTTTTCATAAATACTATACTTTTTAAGTGTATTTATGTTAGGTGTATCTAAAAATTAAAAACAAAATTGCTTAGATTATTAAAAAAATTCAGTGAAGACAAAAAAATACGGAAACAAAATGATTCAATTTTCTAAAAAGTAAATCCTGAAAAGAAAACCAAACAAGCTAAATGGTTTGTAGTTAATGCAATGTTTGATGTTGTCATATTTTTGGAGATTATAAAATCAATGTGAACATTTACATTGTTGTCAGTTGCTTTATAATTGTGTACACATAATCATTGACTTAATATAATTTGTGGGTAATGCAATTTTGATGTGAACTTTAACATCACCATTCCATAATACTAAATTAACACCTTGAAACTATAGTGTGTTTATCTATATTTTAGAATTTATGCGAACCTCAACAACCGTATGTTCCAATATGAACATTCATATCATGTTTGTATTTAAAATGAAAGTTAAGGCTTGTGGCTGTATGATCTGATATAATGTTAATGTGAATTTTAACATAACTAGGTGTAGACACCCCATTTTTGACCGTCCTCAAGACTTGGACGTCATCGTTTGAACACTCGATGATCATCCCTGTTTGTGTTCATCTTGAGTTCTCAGAGGTTTCGGCTACGCGCCTTGCCTCGAGACCTCTCGACTTGTGTTTTTGTTTCTAAGAGCAGGGAATGGCTTGTTGGCCACCCCAACACCTCACCAGCCATGGCTTGAGGCCACCGGCCCTCTTTTCTTACCACTGGCCATTGGTGATGGCCGGTCGGCACTTTCTTTGGTCGGTCGACCATTAATTTGGCCGCTTTACTCCTTTTCTGGCCGAGACCTTTTTTGGGGGAGGCTTGACCATTTTGAACCCCTGTTTTAGCTTCTTGAGGAAGCTTGAACCTTTTGAACCCTTAGTTCTGGCTTCTTGAGGAAGCTTGAACCTTTTGAACCTTTGTCTAGCTTCTCCAAGAAGCTTGGCCTTTTTAGCTTCTTAGAGAAGCTTGAACCCTTCGAAGCTTCCAAGAGAAGCTTGCACCCTTTGCCTAGCTTCTCCAAGAAGCTTGGCCTCTTTACCTTAGCTTCCCTTAGAAGCTTGCCCCCTTTGACCCTTTTGCCTTAGCTTCTCCAAGAAGCTTAGGCCTTTTGCCTTGCTCTATAAATAGAGGGCCTCTCCTCCCATTTCAAGGTGGAAAAAAAATCTGATATATAAGATATATATATCACTCTCTCTCTATATCTCATTCTCTCTCTACATTTGGGTGTGTTAGAGGGTTTAAAAGGGTCTAGTTCTTGGCCATTTGAACTACACCTCCTAGCACAACACCTCCATCATCAACCTAAGGAGCTTGGAGGCCATTTTCAGAGGCTAAGGGACTGTTTTTTTTGGACCAAGAGGCTGTTGTCCCCTTTTGGCTACAAAGGTAACTCATTTTCCCGCTTTATTTCCCGTTTTTGCACACACTTTTAGCCTATCTTTCTTTCTGTTTTGAGCTTTGTGTATAACATAAAAAAGTTCTATTGCGCGTGGTTTTGGTTGTTTGCATGATCATGTTGCACACTTAGCTCACATGCCTAGGTTGCATTACATTGGCATGCATGCTTTGCCTCTTGAATTGAGTATGATAGAGGTTGAGCTCATTGTTTGTTTATGTGCATTTCATTCTACATTGAAAATGCATACTTGGTCTCTTGGGCCATCAAGCATTGAAATGCGCGATTGGTGGTCCGAGAATCGAACACTATACCCCTTTGAGTCATAAATATGTTAAGGGATGTGGTGGTGCATACATTTGCTTGAAATGCATTGCCATGCCTTGTTTTTCCCTCTGCTGCTGTCAAAACAGGTTCTGTAAGAAGCTTTGGCCGGCCGGCCATCTATACTGCCGACCGGCCATCCATTGTTGGCCAATGGCTTTACAAATGGTCGATGACCATCCGGACATGGCCGGTGGTGTTCTGTCTTAGCTGGTGATGTTCCACAGTGTCCATAGAGTGCTCCCTGGGACTTGTGCAATTTTCAGAGGAGCAGAGCAGGGAAAGCAGAGGCAAACTTGTGCATGGCATTGGATTTCCGAGCAAATCTGAGCACGCGCACATTGGACCCTCTTCCCGAGGCCTTTATTGATTTCTTAGCTTAGTTAATTTGCTTAATTAATTAGGTGGTCTGTAATAATTGTATTAATTAATTAGCTTGTAGGTTAATTAATTTGTATTATTCTTTTGGTCCCTCCGAGCGAGGGCGAATTTGTAATAAGTGTGGGTGCGTGTGTGCATGTCTTCCAATCCCCACTTCTTTCTCTCTTTTACTTACTGGCTTTCGATGGTTAGTGTTAGGGCATATTTAATTTAGCATACCTTATGCTATGCATGCGTGCATCTATACATTTGTCTTGCATGCACCAGGCTCGGCGCATCATACTAACTGCATTGTATTTCAATTCCAAGTTAAATACGTGTTAGTTGTAGCATCATCATATGCCATCTTAGAATAGCCGAGCCTATTATAATTGCATTTTGCATGTGTTGCATTAGCCATCTTAACATGAACTAAGATCATGCATATGATTACTAACTAGTTTCTGTTTTGGTTTGGGGTACTAGGTAAGCTTTTATGCTTTAGCATTTCGCATGAGTGTGAATGTTAACATGACAGCATGCTTACCATGTGGCTAGATGCTTATGTGATATAAACCGCCTGAATTCCTGTGGGTGAAGGTTGGACTGTTTGAGTTGGAACAACTCATTGAAATTCCTATTTTAGCCTACTTACGAGTAGCAAATTCCAAAGCGTTTTTCCAAACAAACGGATATGCAATGTTTCATTCCAAATTAGGCAATCTAGTCTATACTTTTGTGTTGTGCGCATCACATAGTAATTTTAGCTAATTAACCGGAATAAGAATACATAACGTTTTCAAAATAGGACATCACGGTTAGTAGAGGCCGATCTTCAGATCGGGCAAGAGGGGGTGCTCATAGCTGACCTTCCCCAATCGTACCCAAGTTCCCGAGCCGAGGCAACTTTGGTGATGATGGACACGTGGCCTTTGGCACCGAGTTAGGGTTTCCTAAATTCTCTCATTAAAAATATTTAGGTGGCGACTCTGTATCTGGCAAAGCAGTCCATGTTTGGCACTTCTTTCAAAATCTGTTTTTTTTCAAAACGATTTGCCGGATTTGGACTCTTTGGTTCAGATTAAGAACCGTGACAAATCGAGTCCGAACTGTGGCAGCATAAGTCCCTCATGCAGGGAGCGTCCACAGTTTCTGGCGACTCTGCTGGGGATTTTAGAGCGCTTGACTCGAACTCGTGATATCTTGTTTTGACTGCACATATGTGTTTCTTTGCATTGCATGTGCATTGGTGCGCCTAGGACACCGTGTTGGCCATCTGCTATTCCTGAGCGGTTTGCTGGAGGCTTGACTTTGTCAAAGCATGCCATAAGGCTGACCGGTTGTGGGCTCTGCCAGTATGGGAACACAAACCCCGGTTTTACCGGGGCACCCTTTTGACCATTCGACCTAGTGTATATTCGGAATCCATAGTGACCATTCCAAACTAAGACAGGTTACTTACCCGATGTAGGTTGTTTGAAACCACTGCGTGTGTCATGCCCCAAACCCGCCCCTAAAAGTTTGGGCATGACCCATTTGAAAACGGACACTAAACCTGTTATACATATCATATGGGGCCTGAACGGAAGCATTCACCAATATAATTTAACATAAATAAAAGAACTGCATCCATTGAGCGACCACTATCATGCCAGGATCACAGACAGAACATAAGGCAAATAAACATACAGTGACGTGCATCAGAGAATTAGCTATGTACACATATATATATATATATACAGACCCAGCCCTTAGAATTGGGCGTAAAACATCATGGACAGGCAAAGGAATTATATATACATCAACCTTAAACAGACAATCAGGGTACGAGATCAAAAGCTTAGCAAAATGAGCTGCCTTCATTTGAGTGCCTAGACACCCTGAGGTTGACAAAAGAATGCAGACGCTATGGGTTAAAGCCGACCTCGGTGGAGTGCCTCTGAAGCAGACATAACACGAGTGAGTCAAGCTCGGTGAGCGTAGTACATAAACAATTTAAAGATTAACTTAACTTACTTACAATATACATGTTCATCTAATTACATAAATAAATACAAAAATTACGTGGTTAGTGCGATTACGTACTGCGTTTGATGCGGCTTTGTCGGTTCATAACTTCACAGATTGGCCTTTGGCCTGATGGGTTCACAAATTTACAAATTAGCCTTTGGCTAGATGCACCACTTCACAAGTTGGCCCTCGGCCTCTGAAATTCATAGTTTCACAATTCTGATTTCACACTTCACAAATTGGCCCTCGGCCTCATAATTTCATAGTTCACAAGTTGGCCCTTGGCCTCATAATTTCATGATTCACAAAGTGGCCCTTGGCCTCATAATTTCACAAATTCACAAATTGGCCCTTGGCCTCATAATTTCATGATTCACAAAGTGGCCCTTGGCCTCATAATTTCACAAATTCACAAATTGGCCCTTGGCCTCATAATTTCATAGTTCACAAATACTTCACAAATTGTATCTTCATAATTTCACAAATTATATCTTTCATTGAGCGGCCATAGGCCTCATGACTTTCACATAGGCTTTAAGCCCAATTCACATATGTATGGACTCAAGAGGTGGCTCCCACCAAAGTGTAGCACTTTGTTCCATACCAGAAATCATATCGTTATATATCATATCATAAGCAGAACGAACAAATAGGACAGAATAACCTCAGGTTCACAAAAATACCTTGTCACCCAATAGTGTACACAAGTCTCTTCATAAGTCATTCCAAGTTAAAATATTCGTCTTACATATATCGGAATAGTAGTAATACTTATTGATGGAAGACACATGCATCATTGTTCTTCTTGTTCACTATAAACCAACAGGGGTAATTTACAGATAACAGAACATTAATAGTATTCATTAACAGTAAACAAAGCACATGACTATAGCACTATCCATAGTTCTAGCCATACGCCCCAAAGCGAGGTATGTCAAATCCTTCACTGCTTACATAAGTCTTAATCCACACATACGTTAGCATAATTGCCCATAAAGAACAGAATATTAATAACAATGATTATTAACGGTAAGTAATGTACAATTACTGATTACTACTACTCACGATGCTATAACAGTGCTTGTCCTTCCTGGGTTATGCCCTACACATGTACACAACTTATACATTAATTCCTTTTCTTTCTTAATTCATTTCCTGCTTTATTTTACTTCAAATGAATTTACAGGCATCTTAAGGGCATCAAGCACATAAAACAAAGCAAACAATATTTTGCAGCATGAAGTCTTCAAACCTATTTCTCCAACTCAATATATACATATAAAGGATTACTAGTCTTACAAAACACATTATGGAATTTACACCCATCATCTTCTATTCAAAGAAAGAAAGGATTTTTATGAACATTTCCATGTTCCCCAAAACTCTTTAAATTTCTAGTGTTTGCACCAAAACCCAAACATTTCCTCATCATTCAACAAAACTCAACATTCTCAACACAATTCAACATGATTCAATTCAACACTACCGAGTATAATTTAACATAATTCAGGGTAAATTCTTTGATCTCATTTCAAGATTCCATAGCCAAATTAATATCATCCACATCATCAACAAAACCTTTTCTCCCAATTTCATTTCACATTTTAATATGCTTTCCAATGCCCAAAACAAGGTTCATTCGCTAATTTTTAATAAAATTCCCAAACATTTTCAAACTTCAAATAAATTTGCATATATCCAATTCACTATCTTAATTCCATGATTTTACTTTCAATTTGGGTAAACTCTTTGCTTAACCTCATAAATCAACCTAGGGTTTTCAAGAAAATAAAGGATTTCAAGAAAAAGCCAAATTTCCCAAACCATTACTTCTTGTTCCAATTTTCTCATTGATTACAAGTCTAAAGTTCATAATCCATCACTTAAACCAAGCAATTGCATTCCCAACATTTTAAACTCTAAATCCCCAAATCTCAAGTTTGACACAATATGCACAAAACAATAGATTTTGTATTTATATACTCAAAATACCACAAACCCATCCATGAATGCAAGTATTGAAAGAGGACAAGGATCCCTACCTCAAGAACCAAACAAGGAGCAAAGCTTTGAGACGAAACCACCAAAATCCCGAAATTCCAATCGGTTGGAAATGGTCATCTTCTTGCCTTCTTCACTTCTTGGTGGAAGATCTTGCTCAAACCTAAGGGAAATGGAAGTATTTTGGATCAAAACCCTAGGGTTTTCGCAACTAGGGCAAAAGGAATCAAGAGAGGGGAGGAAAATATGAGAAATGATCTCAAAATCTCGTTTTTGAAGCTGCTGTCCCGTAATTCCCGCTCGAGCGGAGTAATTCCCGCTCGAGCGTACCTGTTTTCAGCACAGATTTTGAAACTTTGAACAGGTGTAACTCTCCCATCCGGACTCCGTTTTAGGTCATTCTTGTGTCCAAATTGAAGCCCTGGAAATAAGCTTTCCAATGGTTCCAACCTCACATTCAAATTCCAAGTATATAAGGAGAAAAGGGCAAAAGAGTGACGGCTGGTCAAAAATTCAAACTTAAATTTGGGACTTTATATTTAATCTTATCTATATATCTTGTTAAAGCTTCAATCAAGGTTCCAAACATCATCCAAGGGTCCTCAATTATACTATTTAAAGTTCACTTGCCAACCCATCAACATCAAGAGTCCAACAACCATACAAGTTTCAAGGTGACAGGCACCACTATACCTCAATCCGATGTGAATTTAAAATCCGGGTCGTTACAGCGTGCGTAAGTAAAACCCTAGCTCCTGACAAAATAGGACAGGGAAACCCTACCCCAACGTAGGGGTTTTTTGGCTTTCTTTTACATGCTATGTACTTTTAGAGTGTATCTCTACAGGGAATGCATGTATCAGTTTGCAAGTCTGGGTATCAGGCCTACTGGGCATCAGTATTTGGAGAATCAGTTTTACCTGAGGGTATCAATTTTAGGACAGTTATTTGGGGAACAGTGATGAGTATTGAGTACAATCGTTCCGCTATGCTCATATCCGTTCCAGTGAAATTGAGCTGAGATGCTGTCTGTTTTCTCTTTTGCTAGGTAGTCCTGGAACTATAGCTTCAAAAGGCTCCACTATCCCCCGGGTACATTGGATTTGTGCTGATAGACTTTGTCGGGTCGGAGATTCAGTTCAAGGGCAATCAGTGTTCCTTTGCCAGAGGCAGGGTAAAAACGCCAGTCTGGCACAGATTATCAGTTCAACAGTCTTCGGATCAGCGGTCATTATCTATCTCACCTGTGCGTAGTTGGGTTGAGATATCTGTTTTTTACCTCAAGGAGATATACCGGTTGCTCAGTTAGACCAGGACAATATGTCGAGTCTGGAAGAGATGGTGCGCCAACTCCAGGATAGTATGAAAGCCATGTAGCAAGACACTGTCTATCAAGGAGAATTCGCCAATCAACAAGCTGTGGTCATAGCCCAACAGGCAGAGACAATTGCCAAGCTAGAGCAGCAAACTGGAGTATCTACTTCACACCAGGCTCCTCTCCCACCAGGAGTTCCCATACTCGGGGAGGCAACCCACGTCCAGGATGATGCGGACATTCCAGTCGGGCCAGCTCTACCCCCGGTTCTACCCCAGCTATCTAAAACACCCACCAACCTACCAAACTCCCCCTTTGAGTTCAAAACTGACCCCACAGCATTGAAAGTAAGCAAGCTTGAGAAATTGTTCAAAAAGTCTCAGGGGGCCCACTCTATTCCTGATATAGAGGATGGTTATACCGACTCTGTGGTGACATTACCAGATCGGTTCAAGATGCCACATATCGATCGATTCGATGGCTCTGAAGACCCAATGGTGCACCTCTAACTGTTTTATGATATCTTGAGGCCAATGGATTTGACCACAGCCCAGAAATTGTCATTATTCGACCGAACCTTGTCTGGGATAGCCGCAATCTGGTATGCGAAATTGGAGAACTTTGTGAAACAGAATTGGGAAGAGATGGCTGAGGCCTTCAATGATCAATACTCCTACAACACACAAATTGAGGTCACAACTCGTGATCTTGAAGTCACTCGCCAAGAGCCAAAAGAGGGTTTCTCAGAGTTCGTGACGAGATGGAGAGCAAAGGCCTCAATGATGACTACAAGGCCTTCCGACAAAGATCAGATTCGGATGGTTGTGCGCAACCTCCAGCCCAAACTAATGCAGAAAATGATCGTGCTCCCCTTCCCTACCTTTTCAGATTTGCATGAGATGGGAGTACAGATCGAGGATGTGATGAAACAAGGTCTGATTGATCAAGACCGAGAGCAGCCCAAGAGGGCATTCAACCGCAGTTCGAATGCAACCACCAGTGGTGATGCAGCTGCAAGATCTTCTGAAGTTGGAATGGTCACCACCACTCCTAAAACAACCACCCCCTTTGTTGGTGCATCCAATCCAAACCCCCAAACTTCGGACTATCTACCCCGAGGCAAGAGGGTTTTCACCCCACTTTATATGCCTCTATCTAAAGCTCTAGGGGTCCTACTCAAGAAAGGACATCTGAAACTGTTAGAACAACGGCCTCTACCCGATCCTCTCCCTCCAAAGCATGACCCAGCTAAGTACTGTGCTTTCCATCAACAAACCGGTCATGACACCGACAGTTGTGTCCGTCTCCGCCACGAGATACAAAATTTGATTAACAACAAGGTCATCGTCGCACCAGCTCGGTAAAGTCTGTCGGCACTTGATCAGTGAACTTGTGAGGGATAATGTGATGTGATCAGGGAATGACCACCTGCGAGCGGCGCTCAGTTTACTTTAGATGTGGCGTATGGCACGCACTGTTTTGAGCATTTGCAAATGTTGGTTTTTGTACGCTCTGGCTTGGGTACTGAGTTAGTTCTGTCATTTTTGTTTTGAGTCTATCTCTTTGTTTTGAGTCAGTCTTTTCATACTAAGTCAGTTAGGGTCTGTCTTGTTGTATCGAGTCAGTCCTATTGTACAAAAGGTCGGGTGATTCCAGGGGGTGTTACCTCGGGCATCACCATTTTGTTTTGCGTTTGTCATTTCGTTTTGTTTTGAGTCTGTTTCTGCCTGGAGCCAGTTACTCCAACAGACTTGAATGAACAGCAGTGATTTTCACATTCTTGTATTCGCTTCTGCCTTGTGCCAATTATGCCAGAAGTTCTAAATGAAACGACGGAGCATCTCACATGCTCTCCTGCGCCTTGAAGTCATTGTAATGACCTGAGTTTTTCAAAACTTTTTGAACACTGCGGTGAAAACAAAGAGGGAGGAATTCCTCGGGATTTGCAAAACTTTGATCAAACTAAGAGAAAGAGAGGCGTACTAAGCCCTTAATGAATGAAATCATGTTTGTTAACGTGAGTACTGAGAAGGACCCTGGCTTGATCCAGATTGGTTCCACACTATCTTCAGTGCGAGCGATTTGTCACTTTCTTAAAAATTTTCAAAAAAATATATATATTTTGCGCGGTCCTGCGAAGACCTGTGTGGAATTGTTCTTGCGATGTGCAGCTTAGGATAACTCTCAGCCTCGAGACTTGAGCCCTTGCTTTCAAACCTTGAACCACAATTCAAAGTGTTCAACGGTCAACTAAAACATGAGGCCTGTGTGGCCAGATTGGAAGCGACCCATGAACCAAGGGCAAGAAAGTCAAAAGAAGCTTGCAAAGCTAGATCAGAAGCACCCCTTGAACTAGGGGCAAAAGATGCCAGATTGTGCTCGAAAAGCCGAAGACGGATCATTCCACAAACCAATGAAGATCGGTAAGAATGCCCAACCCCAGAAGGGAAGAAAGAACAAGGTATCGCTGAAGGACAACTGAGTTTCGATCCACAACACTAGGGGCAAATTCAGTCCCCATTGGATAGACTTCTACATCATCAGCAAACAATAGCCATTCTCCTGGATTCAGATGGCTTCAAAACCCTAAAACCATTTGGCATGGACTTATCACACTTTTATCCTTTGAGAGGCTCGCTGTGCCGAAAACCCGGAAGGGCGACCCAAGCAAAAGTTAGAGCAAAGAAAAAATATATACAAAAAGGAAAAAAAAAAACCACAAAAACAAAAAAAGAGAAAAAAAAAAGAAGAAAAGAATTAAAAAGAAAAGAAAAACAGAAGCTCGCAAGGTCGAAAACCCGCAATGGGCGCCTTAGCAAAAGTTAGAGCCTAAAAAAGTGAAGGTTAAAATACCCGAGTGTACCTTAACCTGAACTACGTAAGGCTTGATTCCTATGTTTGGGATACGTAGGCAACTTCATTCTGAAGTTCAGCCACAAACACATCCAAATCGATTGTGTCTATGTAATGGTTCTCATCATCTTTGTCTTTTCTGAATCCGAGAGTTCGGTTGTAACCGTCACTTTGAGAACTGTTTACAGTATGTTGCGGCGCTATTCAAACAAGGGGCAACTTTCTGTTGCCATTTGATGCGCTGCGGTACCATTCAAACAAGGGGCAACTTTCCATTGCCGTACAGTGTCCTTCAGACAAGGGGCAATTTTCAATTGCTATGGGTCCATGGTTGCACATCTCAAGAGTAAGTTCTGTGCTCGTTGAGCAGTGGTCGTTTGCAAAAAAATAGTTTTTGAGAATTTTTACTGAGGTTGACTAATTCTCTCAAAAATTTGCTCCATTTTTTTTTTCAAAAACTGGACCATATCTTGGACCCAAAGAGGAAAATTTTCAATGCTCATAATCTAACTCGCATGATTTCAAATCACAAATCGAACAAGCATGTTAATCTAACTCTCATTTTGGTCAAAATTATTTTAGTAGAAATCAAAAATAAAAAATGGTCAAAATGATGAAATAGGGGCACAGTTGAGTCAGGTTTTCTGTCCTTTTCCTTTTATCAACGCACTTGCCGAAAGGGCACCGTATTCGCCAGAAAAGGGCACCACTGAAGCTGACCGCAAAGGGGCTGAAAGCTCTTTCATCCTCCGAGCAACGAGGTATCAAGCCAAGTGCGAAGCACAAACTGGAATGGGACAAGATATTCCACTCCCTTATCTAAACAGATTTGATCACGTCCAAACTCCCCAACAGAGCATCGTCAACCGATGTTTTGTTACACACCCAATTGTAGCGCAGCCCCTCTATGGAAGAAACTCACTGTTGTGAACAAGAAGAAGAATCTAGCAGAATGCTAGGGGCAAGACCCCGCAACTTTTTGTTTATCCATCAACCACCTAGGAGAGGGATAAAAAATGAGAGATTGAAGAATAGAGAGATGTGCGCTGAGAGAAAAAGCGAGAAAAGGGTTTTTGAGAGAAAAAAGAGCCTGAGGGCCGAGTGATGTGAGAATCACAAATGAGAAAAGGGTGGGAAATAATACCCGGAGAAACTGGCTCCTCGTGTATTAAGAGGTCTCTCATCTTTGCAACGCGTCTGTGTGTCGTGTCTTTTGTTTTGTCTCAATTCTTGCTTTGAGTCGTTCCGAGCATGTCTCGATGTGTTTAGGTTGTTTACCTTTGTTTTTCCTTCGTCGAGTCATTTTGGCTGTGGCCAGTCGTCGGCTCAATCCCCGGTTAAGAACTCATTTTTCAATTTCAAAAAAAATCATCTTCTGCTCAAAGTGCTGTGCCATTCTCCACATTTGTGCAAAATAGTATTTGTTCTTTCATAAAACTACAGGGTTCAACCCAGGTCACATGAGAACAGTAAAACAAGGACCTGTTTGAAGCTATGTAGGTTCCAGACTGCAAAGCAAAAGAAAAGAGGGAAAATCGAAGCATCTGAGTTTGTTTCAAATTCCGAGACTGCATTCTAGGTGCACCTTCTCAGGCCTCACCATTTCTCTGGAGTATGAGTGTATCTCAACCCCAAGCTTAAGCCTGCTTCAAGTCAGAATCGCCATTAAAGCAGCTCCAGATGTTATATCTCACCAATATAGACAAGGTGTCCCCTTTTGAGCTGAGCATGTTGCCAAGTCCTCTGAGAGATAAATCGGAGGCACCAGAGTACATGTTTGATGCCCCTCTATTGCATAGAATATGCACTTTCATATACACTTCTGTTACATGCGTGCCACGCATCGTTATGATTCATGCATAGAATATGCTTTGCTTTCAATGTTGCATAGAATATGCTTGTCTTATGCACGAAACATGTCTTCAATATTGCATAGAATATGCTTTCCATGTTACATAGAAAATGCCCCCATACTTGCATAGAAAATGCATTTTATCGCACTTCTTTTGTGCACCTCACTTGCATTGTTTTGCACACTCTTTATGTTGCGTTGTCACGCAAACTCTGTTGCATTGTCATGCACCTTTTCACTTGCATTATTATGCCCACTTCACTTGCATTGTTATGCATGGTTCTAGTTGCATTGTTATGCACACTTCGCTTGCATAGTCACGCACATTCCACTTGCATTATTATGCACGCCCTTTTCTGCCTTTCTGAAACACCGGGATATGTCCCTATGTTTCTCCCTCTTTGGTTAAGAGTATTTGGAATACGTTCCGATGCTTATACCTTTTCGAAACACCAGGATACGTCCCTACATTTCTGTCTTTTCGAAACACCGGGATACGTCCCTACGTTTCTCTCTTTTCGAAACACTAAGATACGTCCCTACATTTCTCTCCTTCCGAAATACCGAGATACGTCCCTATGTTTCTCTCTCTTTTCGAAACACCGGGATACGTCCCTACGTTTCTCTCTTTTCGAAACACCAGGATACGTCCCTATGTTTCTCTCTCTTTCTGAAACACCGGGATACGTCCCTATGTTTCTCCTACCTTTTCGAAACACTGGGATACGTCCCTATGTTTCTCTCTCTTTCCGAAACACTGGGATATGTCCTTATGTTTCTCCTACCTTTTCGAAACACCGGGATACATCCCTATGTTTCTCTCTCTTTCCGAAACACCGGGATACGTCCCCATAATCCTCCTTCATTCCGAAACACCGAGATACGTCCCTATGTTTCTCTTTCTTTCCGAAACACCAGGATACGTCCCTCTGTTTCTCCTTCTCTGGTTAAGAGCATTTGGAATACGTTCCAATGCTTGAACCACTCTGAAACACCGGGATATGTCCTTATGTTTGTCCCTCTTTGGTTAAGAGCATTTGGAATACGTTCCAATGCTTGAACCACTCTGAAACACCAGGATATGTCCCTATGTTTCTCCCTCTTCGGTTAAGAGCATTTCGAATACGTTCCAATGCTTATACTTTTCCAAAACACCGGGATACGTCCCTATGTTTCTGGCATGATCATAAGTTAGGCTCGGCTTTGTGCATTGTGTTGCATTTTGCCCCTGCCCTCGGGCGCATATCTTTGTCTATAGCTTGTATGCTTTGTCTAAGTCTTCGGCCTTGTCAAAAATGGGTCGTCTCTGGGCTTTGACATTCACTCCCGTCATTGTTATGACTTTCGAGTTCTGTCAAAGAGGGGCAACTGTAGACACCCCATTTTTGACCATCCTCAAGACTTGGACGTCATCGTTTGAACACTCAATGATCATCCCTGTTCGTGTTTGTCTTGAGTTCTCGGAGGTTTCGGCTACGCGCCTTGCCTTGAGACCTCTCGACTTGTGTTTTTGCTTCTGAGGGCAGGGAATGGCTTGTTGGCCACCCCAACACCTCACCAGCCATGGCTTGAGGCCACCGGCCCTCTTTTCTTGCCACCAGCCGTTGGTCATGGCCGGTTGGCACTTTGTTTGGTCGGCCGACCATTAATTTGGCCGATTGACTCCTTTTCTGGCCGAGACCTTTTTTACGGGAGGCTTGACCCTTTTGAACCCCTGTTTTAGCTTCTTGAGGAAGTTTGAACCTTTTGAACCCTTGGTTCTGGCTTCTTGAGGAAGTTTGAACCTTTTGAACCTTTGTCTAGCTTCTCTAAGAAGCTTGAACCCTTTGCTCTAGCTTCTCCAAGAAGCTTGGCCTTTTTAGCTTCTTAGAGAAGCTTGAACCATTCTAAGCTTCCAAGAGAAGCTTGCACCCTTTGCCTAGCTTCTCCAAGAAGCTTGGCCCCTATACCTTAGCTTCCCTTAGAAGCTTGCCCCCTTTGACCCTTTTGCCTTAACTTCTCCAAGAAGCTTAGGCCATTTGCTTTGCCCTATAAATAGAGGGCCTCTCCTCCCATTTCAAGGTGGAAAAAAATCTGATATATAAGATATATATATCACTCTCTCTCTCTCTCTCTATATCTCCCTCTCTCTCTACATTTGGGTGTGTTAGAGGGTTCAAAAGGGTCTAGTTCTTGGCCATTTGAACTACACCTCCTAGCACAACACCTCCATCATCAACCTAAGGAGCTTGGAGGCCATTTTCAGAGGCTAAGGGACTGTTTTTTTTGGACCAAGAGGATGCTGTCCCCTTTTGGCTACAAAGGTAACTCCTTTTCCCTCTTTATTTCCTGTTTTTGCACACACTTTTAGCCTATCTTTCTTGCTGTTTTGAGCTTTGTGTATAACATAAAAAAGTTCTTTTTTTTTGTGTTTAAGATACTTCATTAAGGTCACTTTTGTGTTTGGGGTCGTTTACCCCCTCCTAGGCCTTGTTTGGCCTCATTTTTGTGTGTTTTTGGTGAGCTCCAGGACCACCTTGTTTGGACCTCCTCACCACTGAAATCTTGAGGGATTTCAGTGGTGAGGATGGTGGTTTGAGGTCCTAAGAAGGAGAGGGTCATCCCTTCTCCTTGTTGTCTTCAAAAAGTGTCATTTTAGCCTCATATCTGAGCACCATTTTTAAGTGCATGTTGGCCATGTCTTAAGTGTTATTTGTACTTATTTTGTCATGATATAGCACTGTTTCAGGTTGATTTAGAAACACCATGCATGCTTAGCATACTTGTCTTGTAATGCCATAAAATTGCCTTAACATGTATCTAGCATTTGGACCACCATGCTTGTAGATTTTGACTTAGCTTTGTGAAGTTTTTGGTCATGTTTTAACATGATTAGGTCTGTCTTGGGTCTTTGGAGTCATGCTTTCCATGTTTTGTATAGCTTCGTTGCATTCTAGCTTACTAGCCTTGGGTATGTGGATTACTAGCATGCTTTACTTGGCCTATTCTCATGATTTGGCATCATTGGAAACCATATTTCAGTCCATGTTCCATGCTTGTATACTTGCATTTTCCACCCCTTTCATGTTTTGAAGAGTTGATGGCTTATGCTCCATGTTTAGGCCTTTGTGCATGCATGCTTGTGTGTGTGTGTTTTCATGCCTTTGTTGTATCGTTTTGGCCGCTGTTTTGGACCTAGTAAAGAGCTGTCCAAATTAGTTTAAGACCATCCCTTTGGCATGTTATTGCATGCTATACATGTTTGTATGTTTAGGTACTTAGCCTATTAACATGTTGCATGTTTAAGTGTCATCGCATTTGGCATGCTTCTTGTGTTAAGTTGCTTTGCATATTTACATGTGTTATTCCTTTCCTGTTATTGCATGTGTGTCATTAACATTGATGTTATATGCCTTGCATGCTTACTTGTTTAGTTCATGTGCCTATTGCGCGTGGTTTTGGTTGTTTGCATGATCATGTTGCACACTTAGCTCACATGCCTAGGTTGCATTACATTGGCATGCATGCTTTGCCTCTTGAATTGAGTATGATAGAGGTTGAGCTCATTGTTTGTTTATGTGCATTTCATTCTACATTGAAAATGCATACTTGGTCTCTTGGGCCATCAAGCATTGAAATGCGCGATTGGTGGTCCGAGAATCGAACACTATACCCCTTTGAGTCATAAATATGTTAAGGGATGTGGTAGTGCATACATTTGCTTGAAATGCATTGCCATGCCTTGTTTTGCCCTCTGCTGCTGTCAAAACAGGTTCTGCAGGAAGCTTTGGCCGGCCGGCCATCTATACTGCTAACCGGCCATCCATTATTGGCCGATGGCTTTACAAATGGTCGATGACCATCCGGACATGGCCGGTGGTGTTCTGTCTTAGCCGGTGATGTTCCACAGTGTCCATAGAGTGCTCCCTGGGACTTGTGCAATTTTCAGAGGAGCAGAGCAGGGAAAACAGAAGCAAACTTGTGCATGGCATTGGATTTTCGAGCAAACCCGAGCACGCGCACATTGGACCCTCTTCCCGAGGCCTTTACTGCTTTCTTAGCTTTGTTAATTTGCTTAATTAATTAGGTGGTTTGTAATAATTGTATTAATTAACTAGCTTGTAGGTTAATTAATTTGTATTATTCTTTTGGTCCCTCCGAGCGAGGGCGAATTTGTAATAAGTGTGGGTGCGTGTGTGCATGTCTTCCAATCCCCACTTCTTTCTCCCTTTTACTTACCTGCTTTCGATGGTTAGTATTAGGACATATTTAATTTAGCATACCTTATGCTATGCATGCGTGCATCTATACATTTGTCTTGCATGCACCAGGCTCGGTGCATCATACTAACTGCATTGTATTTCAATTCCAAGTTAAATACGTGTTAGTTGTAGCATCATCATATGCCATCTTAGAATAGCCAAGCGTATTATAGTTGCATTTTGCATGTGTTGCATTAGCCATCTTAACATGAACTAAGATCATGCATATGATTACTAACTAGTTTCTGTTTTGCCTTGGAGTACTAAGTAAGCTTTTATGCTTTAGCATTTCGCATGAGTGTGAATGTTAACATGACAGCATGCTTACCATGTGGCTAGATGCTTATGTGATATAAACCGCCTGAATGCCTGTGGGTGAAGGTTGGACTGTTTGAGTTGGAACAACTCATTGAAATCCGTATTTTAGCCTACTTACGAGTAGCGAATTCCAAAGCGTTTTCCAAACAAACGGATATGCAATGTTTCATTCCAAATTAGGCAATCTAGTCTATACTTTTGTGTTGTGCGCATCACATAGTAATTTTAGCTAATTAACCGGAATAAGAACACATAACGTTTTCAAAATAGGACATCACGGTTAGTAGAGGCCAATCTTCGGATCGGGCCAGAGGGGGTGCTCATAGCTGACCTTCCCCAATCGTACCCAAGTTCCCGAGCCGAGGCAACTTTAGTGATGACGGACACGTGGCCTTTGGCACCGAGTCAGGGTTTTCTAAATTCCCCTATTAAAAATATTTAGGTGGCGACTCTGTATCTGGCAAAGCAGTCCATCTTTGGCACTTCTTTCAAAATCTGTTTTTTCTCAAAACGATTTGCCGGATTTGGATTCTTTGGTTCAGATTACGAATCGTGACAAATCGAGTCCGAACTGTGGCAGCATAAATCCCTCACGCAAGGCACGTCCACAGTTTCTGGCGACTCTGTTGGGGATTTTAGAGCACTTGACTCGAACTCGTGATATCTTATTTTGACTGCACTTATTTGTTTCTTTGGATTGTATGTGCATTGGTGCGCCTAGGACACCGTGTTGGCCATCTGCTATTCTTGAGCGGTTTGCCGGAGGCTTAACTTTGTCAAAGCATGCCATAAGGCTAACCGGTTGCGGGCTCTGCTAGTATGAGAACACAAATCCCTGTTTTACCGGGGCACCCTTTTGACCATTCGACCTAGTGCATATTCGAAATCCATAGTGACCATTCCAAACTAGGACAGGTTGCTTACCCGATGTAGGTTGTTTAAAACCGCTGCGTGCATAAGTAAAACCCTAGCTCCTGACAAAATAGGACAAGAAAACCCTACCCCAACATAGGGGTGTTTTGGCTCTCTTTTACATGCTATGTACTTTTAGAGTGTATCTCTACAGGGAATGCATGTATCAGTTTGCAAGTCTGGGTATCAAGCCTGCCGGGTATCAGTATTTGGGGAATCAGTTTTACCTGAGGGTATCAATTTTGAGACAGTTATTTGGGGAACAGTGATGAGTATTGAGTACAATCGTTCCGCTATGCTCATATCCGTTCCAGTGAAATTGAGCTGAGATGCTGTCTGTTTTCTCTTTTGCTAGGTAGTCTTGGAACTATAGCTTCAAAAGGCTCCACTATCCCCCGGGTACATTGGATTTGTGCTTATAGACATTGTCGGGTCAGAGATTCAGTTCAAGGGCAATCAGTGTTCCTTTGCCAGAGGCAGGGTAAAAATGCCCGGTCGAGCCGCAGATCATCGATTCAAGCTGTCTTGGATCGTGGTCATTATCCATCTCACCTGTGCGTAGTTGGGTTGAGATATCTGTTTTTTACCTCAGGGAGATATACCGGTTACTCAGTTAGACCAGGACAATATGTCGAGTCTGGAAGAGATGGTGCGCCAACTCCAGGATAGTATGAAAGCCATGCAGCAAGATGCTGTCTGTCAAGCAGAATTTGCCAAGCAACAAGCTGTGGTCATAGCCCAACAGGCAGAGACAATTACTAGGCTAGAGCAGCAAACTGGAGTATCTACTTCATGCTGTCTATCAACCGAAATAAGAACACATAACGTTTTAAAAAAGGACAACACGGTTAGTAGAGGCCGATCTTCGGATCGGGCGAGAGGGGGTGCTCATAGCTGACCTTCCCCAATCGTACCCAAGTTCCCGAGCCGAGGCAACTTTGGTGATGACGGACACGTGGCCTTTGGCACCGAGTCAGGGTTTCCTAAATTCCCCCATTAAAAATATTTAGGTGGCGACTCTGTATCTAGCAAAGCAGTCCATGTTTGGCACTTCTTTCAAAATCTGTTTTTTCTCAAAACGATTTGCCAGATTTGGACTCTTTGGTTCAGATTAAGAACCGTGACAAATCGAGTCCGAACTGTGGCAGCATAAGTCCCTCACGCAGGGCACGTCCACACTAGGTCACAGTGGTGATGAATACAATGAAAACATATTTATCATTTAATATTATATGAGTGTGTGAATATTAAAATTGATTGACAATACAATGGAAATGTCTAATTTCAAACTAATGTGAATATTAACATTAATTAATGATGTGATGATGTTAACAAAAAAATCATAAACAATGGCAGCAACAGAACCATAAATCAAAAAAATCTCAATCTCCAAATATAAAAATAAAAAAAACACCCACATTATCATCTTCATCATTATCACTATCATTGATAACTCATGCATTTCCATCATTAGACCAATTCAAATTAAACCAAATCCACCTTTAATGAACAAGTTTGTAATAAAATGGACTGAATACAAAATCGAGCTTAAAATCATAAACAGGGTGCTAACCTTTGTTGAACAATTTTGAACTTGTAATGTCCATATGATCTCTGACTAGTAGAAAAACAGAGATTTGAAATACAACAATGGAAGAACACAATATTCAAAACATTCTCTCACTATCAACGTGTAAAACAGAGCTTCGAACTGCAACAATAGAAGAACTCAGAGCTTCAAACCGCAACAATGGAAGAACACAATATTCAAAATGTTCTCTCACTACCAATGTGTAAAATAGAGTTTCGAAACCCTACCAAAACGTATAAGAAATATATCTCACTAATTCCTTCAAAAATCAGTGATCACCAAAACTGCCAAAATATAATATGGAAATGTGAAGTTTACAATTGTGTATAATACATGATAGACAATACACACTAGATCACAAGAATATTCTAGCTACTCACAAGAATGGAGTTATAGTTTAGACTATGGTGTACTGTGTCACATAGAATCATAAGCCATAACAGAGTTAGTTAGAGTTGATTAGTTAGTTATGTTGTTAAGCATTGTATCTGAGATGTATATATATATTGTTGTAAGTGAATTGGAGGAATAAGAATCAAGATACAATCTCAATAATTCTTCATGATATCAGAGCTTTGAAGCTCCGACGAGCGTATCCATAATGGCGTCATCTTCAATGATGATTCAATCGTCTTTAACTACAATTCCTTCGAATCTCAGTATGCTAATCTCTAATCTGAGTTCTCTTGTGACTGTAGAACTAGATAATATAAACTTCATTATTTGGAGCAGTCAAATGAAGAACATTCTTCGCTCTACTAATCTGTTGAAATTCGTTGATGGCTCGTATCCATGTCCAGCGGACTGTATCCAAAATTCATCTGGTTTAGAGATGTGAAATCCTGAAGCACTTCAATGGAGGATAATTGATGCACATTTGATAAGCTGCATCACAACCACTCTCTCACTTGTTATCTTCACCATAGTTCTTCATCTTCAAACTAGTTCAGAAATTTAGTTTGCATTGAACAAACGATTTACAACTCTATCAAGATCACATATCAATCAGCTTAAGAACAAATTAAACTCCATCTAGAAAAATTCTGACTCAATGGAGGTCTATCTCAAAAACATTAAAATTCTTGTTGGTGAACTTAGCATTACTTCTGTCACGACCCAAACCCGTCATTACAGGTTTAACATCGTAACCGGCCAATAATCATCGGATTACTGAAGGCCTCTGACCTGAATAACAAAATATAAGGGGCTAACAGAAGCAACTATAGAAACACACATAGTCCATTGAGCTATGTAGACATATTTGGGACAGAAATTCAAAACTTCATATACATATACGTGACGTCATAAATACAGTAGTCTTACGTTATATTCATTACACTATAACAAAAGGGAACTTAGCCGAATGTACACGTCAACAGAAAACTTGTTCATGAGTCAAAAGAAAACAAAGTCTCAGACACGTGCAACTAGATCAAGCCTCAAAAGGAAACCTCCTCGGGAAGCACAACGATTGGCTGATAAAACTGAGACTCTAGATCATCAATTCTGTGCTTGGTCACGCATTTGGTCACCTACATACATATATAATACAGTGAGCTAGAGCTCAATGAATAATAACAGAGTAAAGATTTTAATGAATGATGTCCATAACAGATATAGATTTCAGTTCTCTTATTGAACAGAAACATAAGCATATTCGCATCAGAAATAAAGTCATAATCATATTTATATCATGCATTGTACATCCATTAGCATTAAAATATCTCTTTGGTCAAGCTTATCAAGTTCCATATTGGAACTTTAGGTATCGAGTAACATATCTCATACATGGGCCACGGTATTGTTTCCTTCGAGCAAGGGCCTGGACCACGGTATTGTTTCCCCCGGGCGAGGGCCTCATGATCATAAGCCACAGTATTATGACCCTTGGGTGAGAGCCTCTGTTTTCTTTGAAATGTAATTGTTAGACAATCATTCATTCAAGAAAAACATAACATGTCTGAAAACTGTTCATTTCATATCATCAGAAAATAATTAAAGTCAAACATAACTTTTACAGAGTTATTATTTATTGATAATTGCACAGATAACTTGGCTAGCAACCAATGTATCAACAACTCATGCCGCGTGACCTAAACAACCATAACAGATACACGTATTGAAACACATGCTTGGATCGTACTTAGCTTATTTTATTTCATTCTTAGTGTGTTTCTAAGTCTATCCTCATTATTATATCTTAATAATGGCCTAGGAATGCTTAGGATGCAATGAGGATACCAAAATACTCTTAAAAACACTTAGTTAAATTTGCTGAAAATAGAGGCTTCGTTCGAGCACAACTTCCTTCGCTCAACTGGTCTGTAAACTTTGCATAAGTACTGATTGTGTGATTTTCTGCTCGACACACGTGTGACGGTCGCTCGAGCGTGAGACTGAAGTCTTCACTCAAGCGCAACTCTTGTTGCTCGAGCGGTCTGTAAAAGTGGTAAACTTCTAGAAGCATGCATTTTACGCTTGAGCCAACTTTTGGTCGCTCAAGTGAGAGTGCAGAACAAAGAGCGGTCACTCGAGCGCAGGTTCTGTCGCTCGAGCGGAGAGGCAGAATTCTAAAATTTCTAGATTTGCTTCCAAGCTTCAAAACTCAAATTCAACACATCAAAACTCATCTTTTTGGGCCAAAAATTTAAGGAAACGTGTATGAACTTGGAAAACATTGGGAATTGAAAAATCATTTCGCAAAATCAAAGCCCAAAAGCATGCCAATGGTGCAAACTAAAGCTTGGAATGTTGAACACATGTCATGTATGTAATTTTTTGACTTCAAAATCCTCCAAACATGGTCAAATGATATAAACTAGCATGAAGTTTGATGAATTTCCAAAACTAAGCCAAAACAATGACATGCATGAGGGAATTCTTAGTAAGTGAGCCCAAAATGTGAGAAAATATGCATGCATGCATGGTTCAATTGTATCACTCAACTCAATTCTCTAGAATTCATGTCTTAGATATTATAATTACATAGTCTAAGGGTTGAATTCTTACCTTAAGGGTTCAAGTCCTTGAGCTAGAAGGTTGTCATGACCCAAACCCGCTCCTATGAGTTTAGCATCGTAACCGGCCAATAATCTGTGATTACCAAAGGCCTGCGTAACTATAAAGACAATAATACAATATAACGGGGCTGGTAGAAGCCATTCATTAATTATATACAACGTCTAATGAGCTGTGAAGACCTAAATGAACAAACAACTTTTATATATAAAGCTACCGATACACATATAAGTCCAAGTCCATATGCAAACATATGTACAAAAGCTTAAGTCCAAACACATCTAAGTACAACATGAAAGACGTGTTAGGGAATTAAATCCCAAAGCCAAAACAATTTATAATACAATCTCTTGACTCCAAATAACATTCAAAAAGGGACGGATTTAGATCACCCTAAAAAGCCTTGATATTAACAATTCGGAACCTCACGGTGAGGCACAATGGGTTGGCTTGACAAAATGGAATCAGGTTGACGCCACTAGCTTTGATTCGCTACTTGATCACCTACATATATATAATAAACAGTGACCAATAGCCTAGTGAATAACAGCTGTGTAAAGAGGTTAAGAATGATGTCCTTACAGTATTTGAAACAATTGATTATCAATAGAACATTTTCAATCAATATCTTTTTATCAATCAATCGTTCAATTGTTCACTTCAATCAATCATATTCATAGAGGTCATACATGGTACATCCAATAGTAGCAATACAATAGGTCTTAAAGACCGAACAATCAATTGATGACCATTAAACAATAGACAATAATTCCAAGAATTGGAACTGACAGAGATCTTTGTATCAATAACAATAACAATATCAATAACAATAATAACAACAATATGCTATGGATGCCACGAATACAATTCAGAAATTAGGATCATCATTCGATCGATAAAAAGGTATCATTTCAGAAAACAATATAATTTATCAATCAGAAAATAAATACGATTGAATATATCTTTACAACAGTGTTACTCACAGTGGGCTTCTTGATGTACGTACTAATGGTTCGGCATCCGACCTAAACAAATAAATTCAAGCATAACACAATTACAATCACATCCTTACACTACTACATAATTTGATTAATCGATTTCTATTCGTTTTCTCTTGTTCGGTTTTCATTCTATTCGTTATTTTGTTTCGTGTCTAAAAAAACAAAAATGCACATGAATGAAATGCATATGGAAAAACATTTTAAAACGATGCAAACAGCGGTCCGGAAGGTAGAAAAGAGGAGCTGAAACAAAACTGGGTTTGCCCAAAAGGGCTGCACGTGCGGGGGTTCCAGTAGCACGTGCGGTGACTACCACCGCACCTGTTTCTGCAGGTACAATTTACACAGAATACACACTCACATTGCCCGATTTTCCGCATGTGTGGGGTCCCAAGCCGCACGTGCGGTGCTGTCCCAAAGCTAGCCCAAAATCTGCTCTTATTTGACAATGTGCTCTTTTGCAAAATCAAGTTCATTTTCATGCAATACACTCCCAAAAATTCATAGAAACATCCTAGACTTTGAGCCTTGATCATGAAACACAACTCAAACCCTATTTTACAATATCAAATGTTCATCACAACTTTGAATAAAAATCAAATTTCCATGTAAGAGTTCAAGGCTTGAATTATCATGGTACTTCACACAATTTTGCATCTTTGAGTTTCATCTTCAAATTCCATAAAAATAATTCCCCTCAATTTTGAAAACTCATACAAGAAAATACATAGATGTTCATGAAGTTCAAGAATTATGCCATGCATGGAAAGGGTTAAAAAAAATTAATGCATCTCATTTCTTATTCCTGTGATCATATATTCTCACCTCTAATTTTGCTTCAAGACTTATTTCCATGTAAGAGTTTAAGGCTTGAATTATCATGGTACTTCATACAATTTTCCATCTTTGAGCTTCGTCTTCAAATTCATAAAAATAATTCCCTTCAATTTTGAAAAATCATACAAGAAAAGACATAGATGATCATGAAGTTCAAGAATTATGCCATGCATGGTAAAGGTTAAAAAAAATTAATGCATCTCATTTCTTATTCCTATGATCATATATTCTCACCTCTAATTTTACTTCAAGACTTGTAATGTAGAATCATAAACCTTGCCATATTAAGCTTTAAATTCTCAAATCCCATTGAGTTTTGCAAGTACATGAATGTATGAGTAAGAATAATTGAGAATCTTGTCATGCATGTAGCTAATTCAAGTTAATTTCCACAATTCCTTCTTTATATGATCATATGAATTCCTAACATCAATTTACACCACTAATCTCATAATTATTCATGATCTTTAATTAAAACAATTCAAGATCTAAAGGATTATGAGGAAAGCATGTCAATTTCATGGAATTGATGTAGAATTCTTACCTTAAGGTTGTGTAGTTATGAAGATTTCAAGTTCCCTTTCTCTTTTCTTCTTCCTATCTTCTTTCTCTTATTAAGCTCTCTCTCACAAAGTGTCTCTCTCTCACAAAGTCTCTCTCTCTCTCACAAAGTCTCTCTCTCTCTCTCTCTCTCTCTCTCTACGTGGATAGTGCACCAAGGCCACCAACTCTCTTTATATTGTTGATTTTAGTCTCTTATTCCTAGCCTTACACATATATTAGGCTTAAATTAATAGGCTAATAAATTAATTTAAATCAAATTCACTCAAATTAAATTACTCATCATCATCTTATAATCTCAAATACACTATATTAAATTATACTAACGTGAATTAGGCTCAAATTCCTATCCAATTATTTAATTCTAACTTGTTAAAATTAGCGAATCGGACAGGTTTAATTTTCATTCTAACCTATCTGTTCAAACAATACAAGTCAATAAATCTCATAACAATCAATAATACTTAATCACATAATTAACATGTAGAAACATAATTAATAGTTCCAATTAAGGCTCAATTCAATCATAGACAATTTCATTAAACTGAATCAATTTTCAATTAAATTTCCCAATTGGGTCTAAAAATTCACATAAGCCCATCTATGTACTCAGTTTCAATTTGTGCACCCAATAAGATTGTTGATTTCAGTTTCAAAGTTGTAACCATAACAGGTAATTTTCCAATTTGGACAAATATGCACAAATTAAATTACTAGGCACTTAGTTTAATTAGAATTAATACATAAGTAATTAATTAAAATCATGATTAGCAAGTCTGGGTCATCACGAAGGTCAATTCCAAATTCTCCTTCTAATTTCTTCCATTTCTCACTTGTTGTTGAGTTCACACCTCAAGTTCTTCATTTCCCTCTTGTCACGACCCAAACCTGCCCCCATAAGTTTAGCATCGTAACCGGCCAGGAATCCTAGAATTACCAAAGGCCTCTGAGACATATTAACATAATATTAGGGGCTAGCGGAAACAAATAAAAAATATACAACATTCATTGAGCTGTGCAGACTTATATGAGACAAAAAAATTTGAAACTTTTTTTTTATATATACACATTTACACATCATTCTTATGTCATCATATATATTTATAGATTAGGCAAAAAGGGACTTAGCCCTATTTACAAAATAAACTAAGACTTGTTAACGAAACAAGAAACAAAACTTGAACTTAGTATACTTAGCCATAACCACTAGACATATCCGGAACCTCCACAGGAGGCACATAGGTTGGCTAACAAAACATAATCCAGGTAGAAGCTCTAGGCCTGGTCACGCACCTAATTACCTATATATGTAAATAATATAGTGAGCTGGAACCTAGTGAATAATAACATAGTACAGATTTTACTGAATGATGTCCATACAGAAATAGAGTCTTGTACATAGAATAGATTTATAATCATATTCTTATTTAGTTCATGTCCAGAAATTAGAGTTCATGCTTAATCTTACATAGTACATTCGTTAGCACTACAATTCACATACAAAGCATCAAACCACATACTTGTTAGTTCCATAAAGGAACCTCCAGCCGGGTGTAGAATACTTGTCAGTTCGATAAAGGAACCTCCAGACTGGGAACTTATAAACTTGTCAGTTCCATAAAGGAACCTCCAGCCTGGTGTAGAATACTTGTCAGTTCCATAAAGGAACCTCCGGACTGAGAACTTGTAAACTTCAATCATAACATAATGTCATTGGTAACACAATTGAATCATAGCATAATGTCACTTGTAACATAATTGAATCATAGCATAATGTCACTTGTAACATACTTGAATCATAGCATAAAGTCACAAATACTTGTCAGAGTTAGACAATCATTCATAGAGTAAAACATAGCATCTCATTGAACAGATCTTACTTCATAGGCAGAAAGTATCTTATCTTGAACTTAGCTTTACTAAATTATTACTCACAGTGTTCGAATGCCTAGTTCGCCCTTGTAGTTGACCCTACACAATTCATAATACACATAGAAATTGGGTCACAATACAATATATTCCATTCTTTAACTTGTTTAACATTCTTAGGCTCCTTTTATGTTCTTTAATTCATTTACAATGTTTAATGCATGCCTAAGAGTGCTTTGAAATGAAAGAGAATGGAAAACGAAGCATAAAACATCTTTTCAAAATTTCTGAAACAGGGCCCTCTGCTCGAGCGTAGCTTCGACTGCTCGAGTGGACCCCTTTGGTCTGTAAAAGTACTGGTTGCTTACAAATTATGCTCGAGCGAGACTTTTGACGCTCGAGCGAGGAGTCTAGTAAAACAAGGTACGCTCTTCACGCTCGAGCGAACAAGTCGAATTTTGGGTTTTTCCAGATTATGTTTGAGCTTCAAACTTGGTTCCAACCAATCTAATTAATATCATAAGACTCGTATTTCCATCATATAACTTTTAACATAAACATAAAGGCCAATTTTACAAGATTTGAATCTCAAATTTACATAAATCCATCTCATAAACTTGAATCATATCTGAGTGGGAAAATAATGGTGCAATGCCGAATGATTTGGCGGAGGATAGATTCTACGGGCAAGATTTGAAATGGCAGTCTTGGTGAGAAGGCGCTTCGTTAAGGCACCGATCAGTGAACCGAGCTGCATGCTTTGTAGGAAGCCCGACCAGCCAAGCAGATGACCGGCGCCAGGAAGGGCGTAGTCGACCGAGCTATGAGTTTGTTCGGCAGGAAGGCTGACAAAGGTGAATGCGAGATATCTCAGACACGGTCCAGGGATCTTTGCGTGGCAGTTCCCTCAAGCTTAGTGGCGTGCTTGGGCATAAAGCACCGGCTATGGATTGGCGGCTCATTCTAGGGCTCCACAAGAAAGAAGGTGGCATTTGGGATTAGGTAATGTCGGCATGGTGTGACTGAGGCATGGTTTATGTCTTGGCAGATGGGATAGCAGAGCCACGTGTTGAGAGATCATTGGGAGTAGATATGAGGCGCAGAGAGGTATATAAACAAGTCGGCGCCACCCCTTATGGGCATGGGCAATATTTGTAAGTGTGACTTACACTCAAACACTCTCCCTTCTCTCTAGTCATTTTTCGGTGTGTGGCTCTAACTTGGCGTCGGAGGTGTTTTCGGCCACACACACCGGGTAGCTCACCGCTTTTGGCGCTTTCAGGTGATCGGACAGCTGAGGAACTGGGAAGAAAGGAAGTGCGGGTAGCCGGAATATTTTCCCCCATACAATTGGCGCCGTCTGTGGGAAGCTTGCAGATAAAACCTTGTCTTCTGGGTTCATCTGATCGTCGTTCATGGCGCACAACGAGGAGTTTCCGTTGTCCGCCGTCGACGGAGCCACCCCGGAGTTTGTCCAGCAGAGAGAAGGACTTCCGTCCATCCTTCCGATGGCGAACCTGGAGACAGACACCGGAGGACAGGCGGGAGACGCGCGGGATAAGCGCGGAAGAAGTCATGGCCGTTCCCGTAGTCTAGACGGTCACCGACGGCGGAGAGAGTCACACTCCAAACGCCTGGAACACAAGTTGCGGGACCAAGATGCCGTCATCCGGCGAATGGCGGCAGAGATGGAGGAGCTCAAGCGGCGTTACAAAGGAAGGGTGTAGGGAGTGGGTGACCACGATGGCGCACCCCTCGCGTTCGACCCGGCCAGAGTCGAGGCACACTCGGCAATCTCTATTACCGGAGCTATAGAGATGGTGATTCCGACTTGCACGCAGAGAAGTCCAAAGCAAGATAGCACTCTGAGACCCTCACGTCCGGAGACGGCGTCGAGGTATTCCTATTCACTGTCTGACAGAGGATTTGCGGACAGTTCTAAAGAGCAGGCTCGGCCGGGAAGCTTCGAGAGGGTGCGGCATTCCAGCGGTTATCCTCTGAGCCCACGCCCGGAGGTCGGAATGCCTCCACCGCGTCAAGCGGCGCCACTCCTTCTAGATACAGATTTGGCCAGGTTGAGCGCCACTCCTTTTTCACTGGAGATAGAAGCAGCGCCGCTTCTGGCGGGATTCCACCAGCCAAAGTTTACCCTTTACGATGGAAAGACCGATCCGTACATGCATGTAAGTCATTTCCGACAGGTTATGGCCGGACACCGGCGGAATGATGCTCTTATGTGCCTTATCTTTCCGTCGAGTTTGGGCGAATTGGGATTGAAGTGGTTCGGAAGGCTACCGGAGGGAAGTATTGAAAGGTGGCAGAAGCCTTCGTAACGCGCTTCACGACTAACACCAAAACTCCTAAAGAAGTTGATCACCTCCTGAGTATCAAGATGGAACCGAGCGACACACTCAAGGCGTACAACTCCAAGTATTGGGAGACTTTCAATGAGATACTGGACTGCCCGGTCAACCTTGCTATCGTACAGTATAAGCGTGGGCTCCCGGTCGGACATAGACTGCGAGACTCACTTACCATGCAACAACCTACGACCATGGGGCGGACTTATGCGGCGCATCAATGAGCATATCCGGGTAGAGGATGATGCCTCGGCCTCAACCGAAAAGAACGCCCAAGAGGTTGGCAGGAAAAGTGCATGCAGTCGGGCAAGAGTCCGGCCGATCTAGTGACCGAGCTGAAGAGTCAGACCGAGGTTCAAACCGCAAGAACCGGGGTAGGGAGTAGCGTAATGACAGGAATGATTACCGCCGGGATGACTACCCCCAAGATGATGTGGCCGATGCAGGCAGAAGGTTGAAAGCAAGAACAGGCATCACCACGGTCTTCAAAATTCCAATCTATCGCATACTTAGTGAAATCCGTGATGAGGAGTACGTCCGGTTTCCTGCTAAGTTAGGCGACGGGCAGAGAGGCTTCAATTCCAAGTACCGTTGTACCTTTCACCGGGAACGTGGCCACCGAACAGAGGACTGTCTGCCTTTGAGGCAACACTTAGAAGAGCTAGTGGCAGCTGGGCATCTGGACCTCTACATTGATGGAGGAGTTAAGGCAAATCAGGTTCCAGTTGATCCACGCGGACCGGATGACCGGGATGCACCTCCACAAGGGGTTGTGAATGTCATCCACGGCATAGTGGAACCGGCGCGTGTTTGCGAGCTTCGTGGTATGATTAAGAAGGCAGAACACATGAGGGAAGTTTTGTCAGTTCAGCCTGCGCTCAAGAGGGGGAAGACAGAAGTAAAGGATGTAATCAGCTTTTCCTCAAAAGATTTAGAGCGCATATAGACACCGCACAATGACGCCTTGGTAGTAACTCTCCGCGTCAATGATTTTGAAGTTAAAAGGATCTTGATCGATCAGGGAAGTTCGGTCGAGATCATGTATTACGACGCTTTCAAATAGCTCAAGCTCCGAGACACAGATTTGGCCCCAGCAACTTCGCCATTGGTAGGTTTCAACTCACAACCGGAGTGGCCTTTGGGAAAAATTATCCTGCCGGTTAAAGCGGGATCAGTGGTCAAACAAGTTGAGTTCTGGGTATTGCAGGTGCCATCTACTTACAATCTAATCCTTGGCAGGGGCTGGCTTCATGCTATGCGAGCCGTGGCATCAACCTTTCACCAAGTGATGAGATTCCCTCACTATGGCGATTGAGAGATTAGAGGCGTCGATTATGTCAAAACAGTGCTTTGTGGCGGTCAATGGAAGCCGGGCTACCAAGGGATTTGTTCAGATGATTGAGGGACCGGAGGACCGGGTAGTGCTAGATGATGTGGGCACTAAGGCAGAAGACAAAGCCGTGGAAGGATTGGTGGAAGTGCGAATTGATACCGAGCAGCCGGACAAGTTCTTCTTGCTCGGCTCCACCCTCACAGCACAAGAAAGGACCGAGATGGTGGAATTCCTTATGGCCAACATTGAAGTTTTCGCATGGTCGCCTTATGACATGCCCGGCCTCGATCCAAACTTTATCTGCCATCATCTCAATGTCTTCCCCGGAGCCAAGCCGGTCATTCAGCGAACAAGGAGGTCAGCATTGCATCACGCCGAGGTAGTGGCGGAGGAAGTCAAGAATCTGCTTGAGGCGCGAGCAATTCAGGAAGTTCACTATCCTCGGTGGATTTCAAATACAGTCGTTGTACCGAAGAAGAATGAGAAGTGGCGGGTTTGCGTTGATTACAAGACCGTCAACCGTGCCTGTCCGAAAGACAGCTTTCCTTTGCCTAGAATTGACCAGCTTGTGGATTTGACGGCTGGCCATGACAGGCTAAGTTTCTTGGACGCTTACCGGGGCTATCATCAGATTGCCATGCACGGCCCCGACCGAGAAATCACTTCATTTACTACACCAAGGGGACTCTTCTGCTACCGAGTTATGCCTTTTGGTTTAAAGAACGCCGGGGCAACTTTCCAGAGGATGGTGACCAAGATGTTTGCTCCTTTGCTGGGCCGGACAATGGAGGCTTACATTGATGACATGGTGGTGAAGAGCAGGCAACAAACAAATCATTTGTCCGACCTGGCCGAGATGTTTGCCATCCTCAAGAAGCATAAGTTACGCCTGAATGCGTCTAAGTGTGCCTTCGGTGTGGGATCCGGGAAATTTTTAGGATTCTTAGTCACAAACCGAGGTATTGAGGCGGACCCTACACAAATCAGAGCCGTACAAGAGTTAAAGCAGCCTAGCTCGGTGAAAGACGCTTAATCGATTTATAAGCCGGTCATCAGATCGCTGCCGTCCTTTCTTTTAGTCCTTGAAGTCCAAGTTCTCATGGGATGAAGAATGCGACCGAGCGTTGGCCGAGCTCAAGGAATATCTGTCTTCAGCGCCATTGTTGGTCACGCCGGTGCTCGGAGAAGAACTTTATCTTTATCTCAGCCGTGAAGATGCGATCGGTCGCGGTGCTTGTTCGGGCTGTAGGAATCAAGCACCTCCCCATCTTTTATGTTAGCAAGACCTTACTACCGGCAGAGACTAGGTACCTGCCTCTTGAAAAGCTTGCTTTGGCATTAATGATGGCTTCAAGAAAGTTGGCGCACTACTTTCATGCGCATACTATCGTCGTCTTGACCGAGTTCCCCCTCAAAGCTTTATTTGAACGGGCGGATTTTTCTGGGCGGGTTCTTAAGTGAGCGGTCGAGTTGGGGCAGTTTGATGTGAAGTATCAGCCGCGCACTACCATCAAAGCCCAAACTTTGGCTGACTTCGTTGCAGAATTCTCACCTGGAACTCATCCGGTATGCCCGGTCGATATTACATGGCAGAGATGATGAGTCTTGGCGCCGATTCATCGAGATACTACCACCTGGTGGGGTTCGCGGCACGGACTTAGCGCGCACCACCGCAGTGGCCTACACTTCTACAATGCCAACAACCAGTGACGCGATGACAGAGTTGGGTGTTGTTATTCCACCAACTCTGCCCGGTACCGCATCACCAAGGGGGGAAGTCATGGAACTACAAGACGAACTGCGGCGGCATAATACCGCAGCTGGTGATTCGCCTCTGGACTTAGCGTGGCGGAACCGACTTCTTGAGTCGGTGCCGAATCACCAAAGGCTGGAGTGGGGCGATGAGCGAGAACTTAAACCGGACGGCCGAGCAACCTTGATCGTAGCACCCTCACCACTCGCGGGATCCATCGGTTCTTTGGAAGCTTTTGTAGAAATGTGGAAGCTTTTTGTTGTGGGCGTCCAATCGTCACGCAGTCTTTGAAATTTGGTATTGTTCTTATCTCCCCAGATGGCCTAACCATTGAACAATCTATCACCCTTGGCTTCCCAGCATCTAACAATGAAGCTGAGTATGAGGCCCTTCTGGCCGGGCTCAAGAGCGCAATCCAGATGAAGACTGCCGAGCTAATGGTGTACAGTGACTCCCAACTTGTGGTTAACCAAGTTTCTGGGATCTACGAGGCAAAGGATGACCGCATGGCGAAGTACCAAGCTTCGCATCAAGCGGTTTGAGGCAATCGAGTCCAACGGTCAGATCGAGAAAAGCAGCCGGTGATGAGGCTGGCGACCGGCATCGATGGTAGATAATCGTCTCCAAATCCCTTGTTAATTGACTTTCTTCCACGACCAAGCATTGAAGATACCGGCGGAAGTACTCTGCCATTGGGTCCGTCGTGGATGGATCCAATCATTTTGTTCCTCCGAGACCGGATTCTACCAACCGAGAAGAAGGAAGCACACAAATGGGGTAAAGTCAAAGCGGTTTTGGCTCTCTCCATCTAGCGTTGTATAAGAAGTCCTTCTCGGTCCTTACTTAAAGTGTGTGCACCGGCGGTGTGGATGCATTCCTGCACGAAATTCACGAAGGCATTTGTGGCAGCCACACCAGGGGCAGATCCTTGGCCTACCGAGCTATTTCACAAGGCTATTGGTGGCCGTACATGCAAGCTGACGCGCAAAAATATGTCCGGAAATGTGAGAAGTGCCAGAAATTTGCACACCAGATCCACCAGCCGGCCAGAGAACTTCTTCCCCTCACCAGCCCTTGGCCTTTTGCGATGTGGGGGCTAGATATCGTGGGACCCCTCCCAACTGCACCGGGCAACCGCAAGTTCTTTATCGCGGTGACGGACTACTTCACCAAATGGGTTGAAGCCGAACCTTTGACAACTATCAAGGAAAAAGACGTGAAGAGGTTTGTCTGGTAGAATGTGGTAACGCGGTTTGGCGTCCCCAAGATCTTGATTTCTGACAACGGCACCCAGTTTGACGGTCGCCTATTCAGAGGTTTTTGTGAAGATTTAAAGATTGAATTCTACAACTCCACTCCGGCTTACCCACAGTCCAACGGTCAAGCCGAGGCGTCAAACAAGATTATATTGGATGGGTTAAAGAAAAGGTTGGAAAAGGCAAAGGGAAAGTGGGCCGAGGAACTTCCCAGCGTCCTTTGGGCATACCGGACTACCCCGTGGCGTTCTACCGGGGAAACTCCATTCGCTTTGGCTTATGGCATGGAGGCAGTCATTCCCTTGGAAGTCGGCATGCCCACCCTCAGAAGTGAAAGCTTTGAGCCTGCTCTGAACACCGAGGCTATTGCTCTGGAATTAGACCTGGCTGAAGAGCGCCGGGAAAAGGCTCTCATCCATGTGGCAGCCTACCAGCAAGAACTCTCCAGGAAGTACAACAAGATGGTGCACCCTAGACCGTTCAAGGTGAGTGATTGGGTCCTGAGAAAAGTTATGGGAAATACCCTGGTGCCAGGAGAAGGCAAGCTAGGGGCAAATTGGGAAGGACCATACAAGACAAGATGCAGCGGCAAGGGGGCATACCACCTGGAGGACTTGGATGGTAGAGCAATACCTCGGCCATGGAATGCGGCCAATCTCAAAGTATACTATTTCTAGCTATTGTTTTGTTCGCAAAGAAGGAGCTTTTTGCATTACACTTCAGAATGTAATTCTTTTTTGTCAATATATACAAGTGTTCTTTGCCTTCGTAATTTGATGTTTTGTTCAAATTAAGCATGCCCAACCGAGATGGATTAGTTCGGTTGGAAGAGTTGGTGTTTTGCCCAACTTTGGATTCCCAACCGAGATGGATTAATCCGGTTGGAAGAGTTGGTGTTTTGCCCAACTTTGGATTCCCAACCGAGATGGATTAATCCAGTTGGAAGAGTTGGTGTTTTGCCCAACTTTGGAATTCCCAACCGAGATGTTTTGCTCCGGTTGGAAGAGTTGGTGTTTTGCCCAACTTTGGAATTCCCAACCGAGATGTTTTTCTCCGGTTGGAAGAGTTGGTGTTTTGCCCAACTTTGAATTCCCAACCGAGATGTTTTGCTCCGGTTGAAGGAGTTGGTGTTTTGCCTAACTTTGGATTCCCAACCGAGATGTTTTGCTCCGGTTGAAGGAGTTGGTGTTTTGCCCAACTTTGGATTCCCAACCGAGATGTTTTGCTCCGGTTGGAAGAGTTGGTGTTTTGCCCAACTTTGAATTCCCAACCGAGATGTTTTGCTCCGGCTGGAAGAGTTGGTGTTTTGCCCAACTTTGGAATTCCCAACCGAGATGGATTAATCCGGTTGGAAGAGTTGGTGTTTTGCCCAACTTTGGAATTCCCAACCGAGATGTTTTGCTCCGGTTGGAAGAGTTAGTGTTTTGCCCAACTTTGGAATTCCCAACCGAGATGTTTTACTCCGGTTGGAAGAGTTGGGGTTTTGCCCAACTTTGGAATTCCCAACCGAGATGCTTTGCTCCGGTTGGAATTGTTGGTGTTTTATCCAATTTTGAATTCCCAACCAAGATGTTTTGTCCGGTTGGATGGATTAATGTTTGTGCAAGTTAGATATTTCTTGCCGAGATGAATTACCTCGGTTGGAGATAGTATGATCTGGTCTCTCAACCGAGGTGATGTATCCCGGTTCAGTGAGTTGATGTTTTTATGAAGCTCAAGCAAACCGTGCAAACACTTCATAAAAGTTAAGCTTTTTCATTAATTCGAAATGAGTACAAAGGTGGGGTACTTAGCCCGGTTACATCAAAAACAAACAAAAGCAAGTTCAAAGAGAAACTAAGCAAGGGGGGAGAGGTTGTCAAATTCATCTTCAATGTTGACCGGTGCATTCCTCTCTTGATCACCGGGCTCATTCTGGACATTCTGCTCGGGGCTGCTTCCTTCACCGGCGTCTGCAGCCGTCTCTCTAGCAAGCTCTTCCTCGGCCTCTGCCTGCAACGCAGTGAAGACGTCGTTGGCATAAGGCACAAGGTAGACCGGCAGAAAGGCTTTTGGTGTGGAGGCAAACACATCGGTTTCAGGGCCCTGACCGAGCTTAGAGAAAGCTTCCTTCCAGCCTTGAAGTATATGTCTGGGTTGCAAAGACACGCTTTTGTAGTTGTCTTCGCTTCTTTGAAGCTGCATTGTTGGCATCTTCGCATCTTTATCCTGGACTCTTTCGGTAGCGTTAAGCTCGGCTTGAGTTCATCTGCTTTCTTCTCGGCCTCATTCAATTTGGCCGAAGCGGTGTTTTTCGGTGCTAGCCCGGTCGAAAGATGCCTTTGCCCGTCCCAGCTCGGTCTGAAGGCTCTCAACTTGGCTGGCTGTATCAGTTGCCCTCTGCCTAAGTCGGTGGATGCGCTCCATCACGAGGTGCTGTTTCTGGATGGCCTGCAAGAAAAAAACTTGATCAGCAAAGAAACCGGGCAAACACTTGTGAAATTCTGGGAGTAGGTTGGGGTGCTTACCCTGGTCATTGACTTCACGGATGATTTGACCGTAAGATTATGCAGGCGTGGTCACTTCCAACCACGCCGACGGCAAGAAGAGTGCCTTTTTGACAGGTCGAAGGCTAACAGATGTTCCTTGTAGCCTTTGACCGAGGCGTTGGCCGGGATGTCAGCACCCCGGTGTTTCAAATGGCTTCTTATGCAAGAGTCTTGCTTTCGGTTTCTAGTTTCGACCACCGGCTCGGTGAGGATCTGGCCGAGTTTTTCCACCGGCTTTTGCAGGTACTCGTGAGGGTTGGCCGGTTGCAGGTGTGGCGAGGCCAATCAACTGCGCATTGGATTGACCGCAGCGGATGAGGAGTCTTGACGCCCGTGCTTTACTGAGGTGGCAGTTAGCAAATTTCGGATTCGACTCTGCTTGGCCATTTCCTGTTCCTCGGTCAGCCGGATTAAAGGGATGTCAGGTAAAGTTGGATCCGGAGGTGGAGTTGGCTCGCGCAGGAAGTCAGTGACTCTACCCCGGCGGGGAGCAGAGTATCTGTAAGTAGGTTGATAACCGAGCAGTTCGTTACAATCCCGGTGCCTATATCGGAGCACGGTTCGGATTGACTCGGAGTTTGGGAACTGGTAATTTGCCTTTAGATCCTGGATTGCTGCAAAGGAAACAAAAAATGGCTAAGTAAAGAATAATCAGTTAAGAGGATTGACCGAGCAAGAAAGCGCGGCTTACATGAAGTACCAAAGTTCTTGCTAATAAACCAGCCCGGTACGTCGGCCATTTCATAGTTGCCAGACACCCAGAAAAAGTCGCCATCGTGCAAGTCTTTATCTGGGGTGCCGGTCACTATTTTCTCCTTGCCCGGTCTTATTTTCAGGTAGTAGGCAAGACCGTCCTCGGTGTGGCCCATGGTGTACTGCCTTAAGATCTCGGCTAAGCCTAGTTGAGTGCCAAGCCGGTTGTTTAATTCGTGAACGCCATTGATAATCCGGTATGTATTTGTTGACACTTGGGTTGGTGCCAGCCGGCGTAAGAATTACGTGATCGGGGATTGAGTGAAAGCGAAGGCCTCCTCAACTATTGAGAGCATGGTGAAGGGCATTGCTCGGCTCTTCCCCGAGTTGTTCGCTCATTTGCAAGTTCGAGGTGGACATCGGCAGGATGCCGATTCTCCTCCTGAACAGCGTCTAAGCGGTAAGGTGTCTACCATATAGCGGTACTTCCCCATTTGAGGCGGCCCCTAAGGTAGCTCGGTTGTGGTTTAGCCTTTGGATGATTGCTCGGTCTTGGGAGCTTGAGAATGGTTAATGGTCCCCTTGGACTCTGCAGAAAAGGATGGCAAGTGTGGCGGTCTCAAAACCAAGCTTGACTTTAGCTCGGTCGGCGTGCCAAACCACCGGTTCCTAAGGCTACTAGAGAGCTCAATCGCCCAAAGCGGATCGAATACTAGCGGTTGGACGACCAAGTACTCCCACTATCTCGGTTTTCTTGTATTCACTACAAACATGTTATTTTCTGGTTACGTGGTTCTTTTGAATCAAATGGAGACCAGAGGCGGTCTTTGTAACAACTCTCGTCTTGACATCAGTATAACCCTTTGAATTATATACTGATTACCATTAAACTGAACTGCTTATGACTGATAAGTGAACTGGATGAACTACTGAACAAACTGAATGAAACTGAAACTGAAACTGAATGAGTTTGTCTATTGAATTGCATATTGTATCTGTTGACTTATGTGATTATCTGTTTGATTCATATGTTTAAACTGTAAATTGAAGGCCTTATCGGCGGCCGAATTAGGAACCGTTTAGTGTTTTGTGATCAGGAGAATATTTGTGATTTAATGATATTTTTATCTGAAAATTGGTTAGGAATGATTACATTAGATTAAAAGAGTAATTATGAACTTAGACGTATTTACCGAATTGCCATGGCTAGTGGGCAACTTGTTTATCATTATTCTTGAGCCTATTACACACTTAGCAAACATTTTGATCACACGATTGTTTCCCCTAACCGACCAAACAAGAGAGGATAGAGAGAGACAGAGGTCAACTTGAAGAATTAAGCTCAAATTGTTAGAATTGCTTGGAGAATTGAAGTGGTTGCTAGGAAATTGTCAAATTAAGCCTCCAAAACTTGTAATTGGAACTCTAGGTAAGGAATCATCTTCTTATTGTTGTCCTTGAGCTAAGTTTTGCATGATTCATGCATCATTGTAGAGCTAAGACATGATATTGTTCATATATGTTGGATTGAAGTCAAATTCATGCATGCATGTATATATTGGTGAGTTTGAAGTTGAGTTCATGGCAATTTGTCACATGCATGTTCATGGTATTGTTATAGTCCATGTTTTCAACTTGCTTTTCACAGAATTGAGCTCATTTGAGCATGATTGGAAGCTTGAAATTGGTTTAAAGATCATGCATGTCATGTTTTGAAAGTGTTCTTGAAAATGGTTTGAAATTGAGTTTAATTGAAACACCCTTGGGCCTTGATTTCTTAAATTGAGTTTTAAAACTTGTTATTCTATGTGTTTGAAAGAGTTTTCTAGAAAATGGGCCCAAGAGGATCGAATTTGGAGCATTGAAACTTGGTTTGAAACTCAGAAGTCGAATCTGGATTTTCCAGATTTTGGACGTCACTTCGGCGAAGTGCCGCTTCGGCGGGAATGCATGCTTCTAGTATTTTCTCGCAGTGTTTCTGATCCGCTCGAAGGGATTTTAACGCTCGAGCGGGAAAATCGCGCATCCAGCATTTTTGCACCTTTCATCAGTCCGCTCGAGCGGCGGAATGTACGCTCGAGCGTGGGCCTTTGTGTGCTTGTCCGCTCGGCGGGAAACTGTGCTTTCGGCGGAGGCCACATCCTTGAAAATTCCGGAATTGCTTCCTTAGTGCATTTTGCATCCTCATCGCATCCTAGGCATTCTTAGGCCTAGTTTAGAGCATCTTAATGAGGATATAGACATAGAACCACCGATGAATTTGGGGATTTAATTATCATCCTTTCCAACTGTAATCTTAGTGTGTGTTCTATTTGATTGACTGTTTAGGGTTGACTCTCGGGGACGCGCTCTAGCTACTGATAGCCCAATCACTGTGAGTAACAGATTGTGTAAAGATATGTTCAAATGGTTTTATTTTGAATACTGAACTGAACTGTTTCTAAATTGAATACTGTTAATTGGATGAATGTATGTCCTATATTCTGAACTGTATTGTGGCATCCTTAGCACCTATTGTTATTGGTATTCTGAGCTCTGTTGGTTTCTGGTGGAACCATCTTGATTGATGGCCATCATTATTGTTGGTCTGTTAAGGCGGTCCTTTTGGACCCTCTTGTTTATAGGCTAATGGATGTACCACATATGGTGATTGATTGAAATACTAATTGGTGAAATCTTGAAGATTGAAATACTGTATAATGAATAGATTTCATTACTGTAAGGACATTCATTCATAACCTCTTTACACTGTATGTTATTCACTGGGCTTTAGCTCACTATTTATATATATATATAGGTGCTCAGCCACCAGACCGGAGCTAGGAGCGTGGGTTTGGTCCCCGATTTGTCGGCCGACCTTTGTGCCTCCTTTGTGAGGTTCGAGACGCCATGCCATGGCAGGGTGTTTTTGTGTCCCCATAGGTCTCCTTACTGTTTTGTACTGTTTTGCATAGACCGTTTACTGTTATACTGTACTGTTATCGAGGGATTAAGTCCCCGTACTGAATGTCTGTAATGATTGTATATACTGTACTGGTAGTGAATGCATAAATGTATGAAAAATGTTTTTGGCATACAGATTAACACAGCTCTATGGACACTAGTTTTTACTGTTTTGGCTTCCTGAGCCCTCTACTGTTTGTTGTATTCTTTGTCAGAGGGCCTTGGTAATCTCGGATTCTTGGCGATTCTGATGCTAAACCCATAGGGCCGGGTTTGGGTCGTGACAGGTCTGCCCCAGTTCTTCGCTGTTCTTCAAGAGAAATGAAGAACACCATGAACTATGGAAGGTTTGGGATGTTTTTAGGTGCCTAAGTTCTAAAAGCTGTATTTTCAGACCCTAATGTGAAAGAAAATGGCGAGAAAATAGAAGAACTTACCAGGAGAAGGCGAGGAGGACTTCTTCGAGGCACTAACGCAGCAATGGCAGGAAAGGGAAGGGGCACGAGCTCTGGAGCGGCTGGAACGATGGAATGGCAGTAGGAAAGAAAAGAAGGTGAGGGTGGCCTGTATATAGGGTGTTTAACCGCCAAAATTTTTGAATTTCGGCAGCCGATTGGCTGCTCAAGGACGAATAAGAAGCTGCCACGTGCCCCCATTTAATGACTTCGTCAGAGTTGAAGAGACAGGGGCGGTTGATGCGTCAGCCGGGAAAAACGAGATGACACCGAGGTCAGATGTAGCATCAACCGGGAAGACTGCCGGGCAAGATTGAGAAAAGACCGGGCAAGTTTGAAAGCAAAACCGGGCAAGTTCGAAGACAGAGGGTCGTCGGTCGGTTACTAATCGATAAAGCGGACCGAGGAAATGAAATTATACCTCGGTTGGAGTAGGTAATCCTGTCCACGCTAGAGCGGAATTAAGGGGCAATTGAGTGGGAAAATAATGGTGCGTAGTCTGCGAAACATTTGGCGGATAGAGTTAGGGCAAGATTTGAGCGAGCAGTCTTGAATTTGAAGCGCTTCGGTTAAGGCACGATGTGTGAATGAGCCATGCATGCTTGCAGAAGGCCGACCGATAGCGGATAATGGCCGGCGCCTGGAAAGGCGTAGTCGACCGAGCTATGAGTTTGTTCGGCAGGAAGGCTGACAAAGGTGAATGCGAGATATCTCGGACACGGTCCAGCCGGGATGCTGCATAGCCCGATTCCCTCAAGCTTAGCTAGCGGCGTGCTTGGGCATAAACGGCGGCTATGGATTGGCGGCTCTGCGAGGGCTCCAGCAAAGAAGGCTGGCATTTGGGATTAGGTAATGTCCAGCATGGTGTGACCTGACAGAGGCATGGTTTATGTGCTGACAGATGGGATAGCAGAGCCACGTGTTGAGAGATCATTGGGAGTAGATATGAGGCGCAGAGAGGTATATAAACAAGTCGGCGCCACCCCTTATGGGCATGGACAATTTTTATAAGTGAGACTTACACTCAAACACTCTCCCTTCTCTCTAGTCATTTTTCCAGGTGTGTGGCTCTAACTTGAGCGTCGGAGGTGTTTTCCGGCCACACACCGCCGGGTAGCTCACCGCTTTTGCGCTTTCAGGTGATCGAACAGCTGAGGAACTGGGAAGAAAGGAAGTGCGGGTAGCCGGAATATTTTCCCCTGTACAATATCAAACTCACTTCTTAACTTCAAAGCTCATGCAAATTAATTTCCATATCATTTCGAAATATACATGCATTTTTGTACTCAAATATGCAAACTCATGACAATCTTTTACATGCACATACACACAACTTCAAATTCATCAAATTCAACTCAATTCATGTTCTTCACATCAAGCCCAATTCCAAACTCACAAATTCTAAAACTTGAATTGAGTTTTCAAAATAATTTCAGTACTTGGTTTCATACTTGGCTTGTGTAAACATACAAACTCTTAAATGATCAAGAAAATATGATCAATTTTAAATCATTCACATTAAAACTCCCTTTAATTTATGAATTAAGCTAATTGTTCATAAACTCATAAATTTCCAAAGCTTAATTCTTATTTCATCAAAACATGAAATCAATTATTAGAAACCCATGATGCATGTACAATTAGGATATTAAACTTGTAGAATTTATCCACGCATGTAGAAATTAGACTCAATTCATGCATGATATTCCAAAATCAAACCCAAAGTAATTAATTTCTTATTCAACTTCATAAACTTGATCTTGGCTCTAATTCTTCATTTTCTTGTCAATTCTCCTAGTAAACATTGCATATATGTAATTCCACTAAAACTAACTAATTTAATATATTCAATAACATGTTTAAATTAAATGAAACTCTTAAATTACATTACATGCATGGATTAGAGATTAAAATCAAACCAATTTCCTTCCATAATTTTGAATCCAGTTCAATTTCTTCATTATTTTACCAATTCCTCTTGAATCATGAAATTGAAATTATAAACTCTTTTAAGGAGACATTTGCATATATGAAATTAGAATCAAAACTACTGATTTTATATTTTTCCCAAGCAAATCATAATTTAATTCTTGAATCACTCTAATTTAGATTTTTATTAATTTTCTTCATATCTAACCCAAATTTAAACTCATAAGTCTTTTTACACATAAATTAAATCTAAGACTTTGAAATTCTAACATGCATGTAAGGATGAGTCTCAAACTTATGAAGAATAATAAAAATCAAACTCAAACTAATTAATTTTCCAAATTTATTTCCTTAAATCATAGATGTTCCAAAATATGTTTAATTTGAATCAAACTCTTAAATTACATTACATGCATGGGTTAATAATTAAAGTCAAAACCCATATTTATTTTTTAATTCCTCCAAATTACATGCATGTAGAAATGAGACCCACATTCATGTAAGATATTCAACATCAAACCGAAAGTAATCAATTTCCATATTCGTTTCCATAACCATGAGCTTAGCTTTAAATGCTTACTCAAAACCCAATTTCTTACAATTTACAAGAAATTGATCCCATAGTCTCTTTAATTTCAAGTATTATATATAGATTCTACATGATTTGAGTATAAGTTCCTTACCTTAAACTTTGATTTCATAATTTATGGTTGATTTTCTCTTGGATCTTCTTCCTCTCTTTAATTTTTTCTTGAGCTTCACGCCTTCTTCACTTTTTGGCAAGGGATCTTGGCCAAATCTTTGACAAACAAAAGGTATTTGGGTCAAAATCTCTAGGGTTTTCGGACTAAGGGTGAGAGAGATGAAGAGAGAAGATGGAAGTGTGAAGAATGATCTAGAAAAGTGCCTTTAAACTTGCTGAATTCGCGCAGTCCGCTCGAGCGTCTATTTTCCCGCTCAAGCGTACCTGTTTCCAGCATAGATTCCAAAACTTCAAACAGGCATAACTCTCTCATCCGGACTCCGTTCTAAGTCGTTCTTGTGTCCAAATTGAAGGCCTGGAAATAAGATTTCCAATGGTTTTAGCCTCACATCCAAATTCAAAGTGTGGAAAAAGAAAAGGGCAAAAGAGTGATGGCTGCTCGTAGGAAAAATTATCCGAATTAAATTCTTGGTTCACTCTTACTTTACCATCATGTTACCACTTCGATCAATGTCCCAAAATAAAACAAAGAGGTTCCAAACATTAAATTGAACTTATTATCATCATCAATTTTTGTTTCGTAAATCACCAAGACCCTCAATTTCAAATCAAAACCAAAATCCTTGTCAATAAATTTCAAATTCAAATTGGGTACCTCGTAAATAGATTTAATTCATAATCACATAAAAACTCCCATAATTAAACGTAAAAATTCATATCAAACACATAATCGCATGCGTAATTAAGTATATTACAGGTTGGGTTATTACACCTCTCCTTTCACATTTTTGTCATCCAAGATGATGAGATATGCATATATGTTTGTGTTCTAGAATCATATGGGCCTTATATAAGCTTGATTAGTGGTACTTCATTAGTGACTAATTAATTAACATTATTTATTCTAATGATTTGACTCCGAATCAAATTTAAATTAAACATACCAAAAAATTCTAAAAATTCCAACTAACACATAATCTCAGTCAATTTCATGATTGGATGTCGATAAGGCCTTCAATTTGCAGAACCGAACAAAATCATAGACAAATATTCCTACGCAAAACTGATAAAAACGCATATAGCATATAACACATGCAATTAATGCAACGTTTCACCTTAATTACTTATTAATCATGGTTTAACAGTTAATCACAGGTCAGGGTTGTTACAGCTTCCTCGTTTATTGAAGATGAAGACACCATCCTTATCACTTTGAATAGATTACCTGTGGAACATGATTCATTTAAAACTGCAATTCGAGCAAGATTATAGAGCATATCCATGGATGATCTTTCGTCTTTACTATGTTCAGAAGAAATTTACATTGAAGGAAAAATAAAGCAGTCCTCTGCTCTTATTGTTACATATGCAACAATGAAGGACCCTCAGTCATCAAAAGGTTTCACTTCTTATCACAATAATCAAGGTTTTTCTCAACATAAATCAAGAGGTTCCTGTCGAGGATCATACAGATCTAGTTCTGGCAAATCTTCAAGCTTCAAAGGCCAATCTCCGAATCGTGGCAAATCAAGCAAATTAGATTTTGGTTCTGTTTTCCAAATCTATGGCAAACCTAACCACTCTGCCTTGGATTGTTGGCATCGACTGGATCTTGAATTTCAATCTCAATCTCTGTCATCTTTTTCTCCTCAATCTCACCCCCAAACTCATTCCAAAGCTTATGTTGCCTTCGTGACTAATGATACTACATCTCAAAACTCCACTCCTTGGTTTCTGGATTCCGCTGCCTCTGAACGTGTGACAACTGATCTTCATCGTTTAAAGTCCTATCAATCTTACTCTGGTCTTGAACAAGTTACTAGTGGCAATGGTGCATCTCTCCCCATTCACAACATTGGGAAAGGTATTTTTGCCAACTCCACATTATTCTTTTAAACTTAACAAAGTTCTTCATGTTCCTACTATTTCATCTAATCTTCTTTCAATACAACAATTAGCCAAAGACAACAATTGTTCTATCATTTTTTACCACTCTTCCTTTGCCATTCAGGACAAAGCTTCTAAGGCTATTCTTCACAAAGGATATCATGCCAATGGTTTATATCATTTTACTTCTTCACCTCCTGCTTTGTCTTTGCCTCCATCTACTACTGCTGATTCATCACCATCTGCTGAACTTTGGCATAACAGAAAAGGGCATCCATCTTTTTCGAAGCTTTAAACACTTAAGTCTCATTTGTCTATCCTTTTCAATAAAAATGACTTGAGTTGTATTGATTGCTCAGTTTCCAAATGTCATAGGCTTCCATTTAAACTTTTAAACTCTACTGTTAATAATCCATTGTCTTTGATTCACAGTGACGTTTGGGGTCCATTTCATAAATAATCTATTGGTTACAAATTTTATGTGTTGTTAGTTGATGATTTTAGTAGATTCACATGGATTTATCCCCTTTTTAATAAAAGTGAGGTATTTTCCAAATTTTTGGTTTTTAAGGTCTTTGTTGAAAAACAATTTGGTCTTTCTCTTCAAATTTTAAGAACTGATGGCGGAGGTGAATTTGTCAACAATTCCATGCTGAACTTTATGAGTCTCCATGGCATACTTCATCAACACTCTTGTCCTCATACTCTATCTCAAAATGGAGCTGCAGAAAGGAAACGTTTGCACATCACTGAAACAGTTATCTCTCTTATTCATCACTCTTCTTTACCTCTTACTTACTGGTTTGATGCCATAGTTACTGCCATATACCTCATAAATAGACTTCCCAGTGCTTCTCTGTCTCACTGCTCTCCTTTTGAACTTCTTTTAAAACCAAACGTGACTACACGCATCTCAAAGTCTTTGGATGCCTCTGTTTTCCTCGATTGAAACCATACTAACCTCATAAATTATCTCTCAAATCCACTCCTTGCATTTTCCTTGGCTATCATCCATAGATTAAAGGGTACAAATGTCTCAATTCTAAAACAAGTTCTATTTTGCTTTCTAGACATGCCAGATTTCAAGAACATATTTTCCCTTTTGCTGCTTCTTCCACTCAGCCTACTTCCCCTCCTTCTTTGTCCATCTTACAAAATTTTTTCTAGCATCATTCCCCTATTTTTCCTTCTGTTGCCTCCTAGTCTACCCAACGGCCTACTGCTCTTGTTAGGCCTGCTGTCTCGTAGTCTGCTCCTCCTCACCCTATTCAGCCTGCTACATTTTAGCCAACTGCTCGACCCAGTTCTGCAGCCCTCCCTTCCCCTACTCCTCAAACTACCTCTTCTCCTTCTATTCATATTGGTTCTATCGAGGTTGTTTTACCTTTTCCTCATCCTCCTCTACCATCCTCACAGTTGTAGTCTACATCTTCTGCGCTACAACATCAGTCTCCTACTCACAAGAATGAAGTTATAGTTTAGACTATGGTGTACTGTGTCACATAGAATCATAAGCCATAACAAAGTTAGTTAGAGTTGATTAGTTAGTTAGGTTGTAAAGCATTGCATCTGAGATGTATATATATATTGTTGTAAGTGAACTGGAGGAATAAGAATCAAGAATATATATTCTCAATAATTCTTCAATACGTACTATCAAAATAGAACAAATGATATAATAGTCTCCAAAAAATTATAAATCAAGAAAAAAAAATCTTCTGAAATACAAGTCTAAATGAGATTTTATGGAGCATAAAATTTTTTCATAGACTTATTAGGCTATGAGTCCACTAAATATGATCTATTTATAAATAAATATCTCATTTTAAAATTATATATATTATCCATTATTTTAAAAAGAAATATAATAAATTAATGTAATTACAGTTATCATACCAATATATATATATATATATATGTATCTTCTATACTATCATATAAAGTAGGGTAATGTTATGCATACCCTCATATGCAAGTTATGACATTTGTGAGTTTGATTAGTACAAATATCAAAACTCAATCATATGAGAATCGTAACTTTAAAAAAAAAAAAAAAAAAAAAAAAAAATTGTAACCAAATATCACATATGGTATAGCCAAAATAATGACCTAACCAACATTACATTGAGGCCTAATTTTTGGAAAATAAAAATTTTTTTTTTTTTTTTTTTATTGATATATGGGTGAGTTTGGGTTTGGTTGATGTTGTGATGTTAAGAGATGATCTAACTTAAATAAGATGATGATACTTAAAATAGGATAGTTTTTTTTTTTTTTTTTTTTTTTTTCAATCATGCCAAACTTGACCTGAGTATTAACTAATTCCACAAAAATCGTATCAAAAAATACATAGGGTACACACACACAACCCCCCACCCCCCAAAAACAATTTTTGTATAAAGTAAATGCTTGCAATCTTGAAATCTTGTCAAGGGAATTTTTCATTACTAATTTCAATTTTAACAAATTTAAATGTAACTTTCCACTCACAAAATAATTTGGGAAAATTACAAATACATTTTTAAAGTTTGTTTAAAATACGATTTGCTTTGTGATTTTAAAATTTTCAAACAAATGACTTATTTTATTAATAAATTATTAAGTCAAATAATAGTTTGTAATGATATCAGAAATTTATTTCAATTAATTATTTAGATAATTTTATAATTGTATAAGAGAGTAGTTAGGAATTTTATTTTTTTATTTAATTTTGTTAAATAAAAAAATTCTAACAAGTGAATATTTGTAATTTTTTAAATCACATGAAGTAATTTGTATTTTAAACAAATTTCAAGAGAGATATTTGTAATTTATTTAAATAATTACAACTATTTATTTTTTTATTTTATACATATAAATTTACTTTTATTTATTTAACACAAAATGTGTACCTTCCTTCCAATTTTTATGAACAAGATCTTAAAAGTACACAATTGTCATAGAAAAATGCTCCATTAATTGGTATTGTTGTTACATCATTAAGGTAGGGAGATTGAGGGTGAAAATTTGGCAATGCAACAATTTCTTGATAAAGTAAATGTTTGACATGGTATCTTGAAACTTTTATTTTTTTAAGAAAAATTACGTATAACTTATAAGTGGTCTTTTTGAAAAAAAAAATTTTAAAAAATAAAATTTTAATGCTCATAAAATTTATTATTAATATGTAATTATTTTTTAAAATTTTGTCTGAAATGAAATTTTTTATAGTTTTTACATGCCAAATGAATTTTTTTATCGTTAATTTCACTTTTAACAATTTAAATGTAACTTTGGACTTACAAAATGATTACAACTATTTATTTTTTATGTTATATATATTTTTATTAAGGGTTAAACTTCTCTCATATTGAGATCTCAACATAAAAAAACTTGAGGGGTCTATAAAGCTTATTACATGTTTTATTTTGATAATCTAAACAATTCAGTTTGTAAGGCTCTCAATGTAGATCATCTATAAAAAAAATTTAGATCAATCCGATAATAATAACATTTTCATTTTATCATATTTATCTTTATAAAATTAATGGTTTATTTCAAATATATATTTGTCGTTTATTTTTTCAAAGATAAATGTAATAAAATAAAAAACTTACTATTATTAAATCGAATTAATTTTTTTCATAAATAATATATATTAAAAATCTTACAAAATAAACAATTTAAATAATTAAAATAAAATTTGTGATAGATCTTACAAACTCTTTAAATTCTCTTGAGATCTCAATATAAAACAACCTAATCATTTTATTAACAACATACAAATGTGTACTTTCCTTCCAATTTTTGTGAAACAAGATAAAATACAACAGTTCAAACAAAGCCCGCCCATCCAATTTCCGTTTCCAATCTCTCTCTCTCTCTCTCTCTTTGATGGCCCGAAAAGTTCGCACAACATTTGTCGTGGTGGTGGCCACCTTCGTCTTCTTGGCTTCAATCTATCATCATCTCATCCGCGATCACCACCCAATAATCTCCTCTCCAGAACCACTAATCTATCCCCAAACCACCACCAATTACGCAATCTCAGAAGACCAACAACCAGAATTACAATCAGAATCCGAACCAGAACCAGAACCAGAACCAGCCACTCACCAGGTCAGCCGCCACGTCACCGCCGTCTCGATTCTCCTTCCATCTTGGGAAGTCCTCGTCATAGTCTCGCCGGAAACTCCGCCGCCTTCCGGCCACCACTGCACCTGCCTCTTCCACGACACCGATTCCTCTCCGGCCAAACCTTTCGGGACTCTACCCTCTCCCAATCGAACCACGTTTATATGCGAATTCCCGGCGAGTCTCCGCCGTCGATCTCCTTTCGTCCAGCCTACCCTGACCACAAAATCTCTTGAGAATCCACCGGAGAGAACAACTCCTGCGCCGGAATTACTCCGGTGGAACTTCCTCGTCTACGAATCGCTATCCACCGAGAACGACGTCGTTGTCTTCGTCAAAGGCATCAACAATCGTCAAGGGATTAACCGATCGCCGAACCAGGTCCGATGCGTCTTCGGCGACGACCTAATTAACGGCGTCAAAACCTCCGTTACTTCCTCCATGCAAGAGGTGTTCCGGTGTCAACCCCCACCTGAAGAACTAACGGCCGTTTCGCCAATCAAAATCTCGCTCGAAATTTCGGATCCAAAAAAGCGTGCCGTACTGGTCCCCTCCGTGGCGTACTACACTCCCCCGCGCAAGATAGCCATTCAGCAGCAAAAATCTCTAATATGCGCATGCACCATGGTGTACAACATAGCGAAGTTCTTGAAAGAGTGGGTGGTGTACCACTCGGAGATTGGGATTGAGAGATTCATATTATACGATAACGACAGTGACGATGAATTGGAGAAAATCGTTGAAGAAGTCGTTCAACTCGGCTATAATGTGAGCACGTTGTTTTGGCCTTGGCCTAAGACTCAAGAAGCTGGGTTCTCTCACTGTGCTATATCGTCCAATAAAGATTGCAGATTTATGATTTATATCGATGTGGATGAGTTCGTTTACTCTCCTTCATGGCTCAAATTTTCAAAACCATCAGATCAAATTCTAAAGTCTCTCTTGCCAAAATCATCATCATCTTCAGTCGGGCAACTAATGATTCCATGTTTCGAGTTTGGGCCATCAAATCAGAAATCACACCCGATAATGGGCGTGACGCAGGGTTATAACTGTCGGAGAAGATCTGATAACAGACACAAATCGATAGTGTTGTTGGATGCGATCGACGTTTCGTTGCTGAATGTGGTTCATCATTTTCGATTGAAGAACGGTTACAGGTCGAAGAAACTGAGAAAAGAAGATGCAGTGGTGAATCACTATAAGTTTCAAGTGTGGGATGATTTTAAGACTAAGTTTCGGAGGAGGGTTTCGGCTTACGTGGCGGATTGGACGCAGAATGGGAACCTGAGGTCGAAGGATAGGACGCCGGGGTTAGGGTATGCGCCGGTGGAGCCAAGAGGGTGGTCGGGGAAGTTCTGCCAGGTTTACGATGATCGGTTGAAGGATTTGACCAAGAGATGGTTCGGGCTTAAATCGCCATCTGGGTATCAGATGGCTTGGCAAAGATGAAGCAGATGATGATGATCATAAGCTCTATACAATTCAAATGGTTTTGTTTGCTTTATTCGTTAGGTTGTAGATTAGATGAAATGGGTGTATACACATAGGAAATGAATATATATATATATATAGAGAGAGAGGATCGGATGTGAGTTCTTTTTGTTGTCTTTTAGGTTAGAAGAGAAAAATGTTACCATTATACCATTTTTGTTGAAACAAGGGGGTTTGAGTTACCAATTGAATTTGTTTGGCTGAATTTTGTTTTTTTTTTTTTTGTGTTTTGGGAAGTATAATAATAAAAAGTACAACCATTTTCTTGTCGTTTTATTTTGTTTTTGAAAGCTGTTTTCAAAAGTTCAAAAACAACTTTTTAATAATTCAAAAAGACAATGCCCTTTTTCAAAAAGATAATGAAAAAGATATATCAAAACAATAGGACTTAAAAAAAAGTTTAAAAAGTTAATAAATTAACTTTAACTTGTCAAAAGAGGCCATACAAGAGATATATATTTGACAACTCCCAAGGGTTGGTATAGTGGTATAGGTTTTGGACTTAAGAGTTTGTTTCTTTCTAGGTCTTAAGACCATAGATATCAAATTTAAATTTTTGAAAAAAAATAAATTCATCACTTTCATCACTTCAAATCAATAATATCACTCAAAATTCATCAAAACAATCACAATCATCACATCAGATAAAATTGAATTCATCAAAACCGGTATTTCTTCTTTGTTGGAAGAAGTTTTGGTTTGACAAAGACAGGGGTTGACCGTGAACGACCAACGGGAACCAAAAGGTGGTTTTAAAAAAAAGCTAAAAAAAAAAAAAAAAAAAATTTGTTTAATCGGTGGGTTGACCGGCGGTCGACCCAGATTTGAAAAAAAATTAGAAAAAAAAAAAAAAAAAAAAAAAAAAATCAAAAAAAAAAAAATAAAAAAATTTTTGGCCCAACTCGGCCCTGGGTCACGACCACCAGTTGGGGATAAAAAAAAATGAAATGAAAATGAAGGGTTTGAGCGTCAAAGATTTGGGTGAAAAGTTTTTTTTTTTTTTGATGAAAAAAAAAAAGTGAAGCGTTGGAGATGCTCTAAGTTCAAAATTTCTTAGGTGTTATCAATCATTGTATTGGGTCAGTTTATACAGAGTTTTGCTTTGACTTTAAATGACGGAGGGATTGGTCTCCCAGGAATCTGGCTTTAAATGGACCCCGCTAGTGGATGGTGAGATTATCCCCTCAAGAATTAATCGAGATGCGCACAAACTGACCAGACACCTGAGTTATCAAAAAAGAAGAGATATATTTGGCTAGGTTGAAGTTTTTTCTTGCCAATTAATCATTAACCACTTAAACTGATATCTATAAAAAAGTAATTAAAAAATATATATATTGTTGAAGGATCTATATTTTTAAACGCTTAATTAGACAAGACTTCATTTTAATATTTAATTTGAGACCCGTAAGTCGCTACTCATTTAGGACTTATAAATAGGTTACATAACAAAGCATTACTCCTATTTGTTTTCATTAATTTTATAACAATTAATTTTGAACAAGGGGATGAGACAGTTATATTCGAGGAGATATAAAATAGAGAAAAGTGATATATGACAGACATTTTTGTAAAAAATAATGAAGATACAATATCTCTTTAATGTGTCATATATACTTCATAATTATAAAATAAAATAAAAAGACATAATTTCATACTTTTTAAGTCATAATTAAAATAAAAATAAAAAAAGTCATAACCAACATAAAAAAGTTATTATAACCAAAATTTCAAAATAATGTCATAACTAAGAAAGAAATTTGATCATAACTAAAGAAAAAAATGACGTAACTAACGCTGTGTTTAGTTAGGAGATTTATGAAAGAATTGAGAAAAGGAAAAGAAAAGGGTGTGTGAAACTAGTTGAGATATAAATATATTTTATTCACATTTCATCTACTTTTTCTTTTTTTTTTTCTCAAATTCTTTTTCAAATCTTCCAGCCAAACACAACGTAAAAGTATATATAATATGAAATGTGTACAATAGAATTCTCCGCTTTTCTTATAGAAAAAATGATGAAAAAAAAATAAACTCTTGGATTACATTGGATTAGTGTGTGTGATTGCTTTATTTTAGGTGTAATTAAGGAAGGATAATAATCTTTCGTCATTTTTCATGAAATTTTTTTTTCAATATACCTATATCTTCTTTTTCTTATATGCCTCTTTCAGATTACAGTGAACATCATTCTTGACATATTTTTATGTTCGTTTGGGAAGTGGCTCATTGGGCTTTTTTGGCTCAATGAGCCACAAAAGACAAAATAGCAATTTTGAGCCACAAAAGATAAAAAATCACATCCAACTCATAATCATTATACTTTTCTCTCACAAAAAAAGTCAAAAAACCAAAAAGTCCTTCCCAAACCAAGCTTTTGAGCCCAAGCTCATATAGCCAAAAGAGCCAAAAAGCCAAAGAGCCAACCCACTTCCCAAACAGAGGTATAATGATTTGGCGCAACAAAATTAGTGGGCTTTCGAAAAAATAATTATAGATTAATAGTAATTTTACCAACATTAACAAGGTCTCATCTAAGAATATATTATTTTAATAATTTTTTAATTTTTTTATTAAGATATGAGGTATAAAAAAATAAAAATAAAATACAAAAAAGTAAAAAGAAAAGAAAATTTTTGACTTTTTTTTAGTATAATTTGTTGATTTTTTAATGACTTTTTAACTTTTGAACTAAAATTATAATTCTACCGTGATAAGTTTTTTTTAATGAATTTGTAATTATTTTTTAAAAAGTATAAGAATTATAATTTTTCCTAAAATTAAAGGAACATAGGAGGAAATAGCAAAAGAGGTAGAGGATTTGGTTCCCTTCAAAATGTGAGTTAATTTAAATCACCAAAAAAATCAAAAATAATTTGTCAAATACTTTTTTAATAGTATCTTCAACAAAAAGAAAAGCATAGAGCAAAAACAAAATAAAAAGGACCAGATTTTCATGACTAATGGCATTAAACTTTAGTTAAGGAGAAGATATTTGGTGGTCTTGGGACACAAATATGTGGTGTCTTGGATGAGTTGTGATTGATAAAGAGAATGAGGTTCATAAATTTATATTGAGTGACTGAAAAATAAAAAAAAATGTAACATATAGGGCCTGACTTCTCTCCAATCCGACTGGAGGGTGCTGTTAGGCCTATGGGCTCACCACGAGATCCGTTTCGATAACTCGGACTGCTCAATGTGTAGAATTCGTCGAATACTATATGTCTGTAAACAATCACGTTGATCGGATATCAATAATTATATCATCAAATCAATTTTGTATATAAAAAAATAGACAGTGAAAAAATAAACAGTTGACAAAAAACTAATCCGATGAGATAGTTATCGATATCCGATCGAAGTAATTGTTTACAAACATACAATACTCAACAAATTTTACACATTAAATAATTTAAATTATCGAAACAAAATCTGTAATAAATCTCTACGAGTTTAACAATACCTTCTAATTTAATCTGGACGGATGGAAAGCCAATGCCTAAATTGTAATTGGTCAAAGACAAAGTCACATGTGTCTTAAATTACGAAATTGTTTTTCTTAGTTAAGAGGGGAGACAGCTCCACCACTGTTTAGAAACCAATCACAGCATGCCATGTAGATAGAAATAGTTTTTCTTATACCTCGTTTGCAAACTCTCTTTTTAGTTAAAAAATTAAAAAATTATTAAATTAACTAAAAAATCAATAATTTATATCAAAAAGTCAAAGATTTTCTTTTTTTTCTATTTTTTACACATCTTTTTATAAAAAGTCAAAAAATCATTCTAAATATATTAATTTTTTTTAGTTCATATTTTAATTAAATAGTTAAAAAATTACTAAATTAGCCTTTAAATAGTTAAGAGGTGAGAGAGCTCCACCACTGCTTAGAAACCAATCACAGCATGCCATGTAGATAGAAATAGTTTTTCTTAGTTAAGAGGTGAGACAGCTCCACCACGTTTTAGAAACCAATCACAGCATGCCATGTAGATAGAAATAGTTTTTCTTAGTCAAGAAGGTGAGACAGCTCCACCACTTTTTAGAAACCAATCCCAGCATGCCATGTAGATAGATTTATGTCTGCTATATGAAGAACTGGATATTTTGAATATATAATTAATGGGGAATTCATAATTGAGATTTTTCTAAGGCACCTCTCCTTAATGTAGAAAGTTGAGGTCAAGTCATTTTTGTGATGTGAATTTAGATTTTGGTTCAATCATTTAAATTTAGTTGGTTTTGGATTGGAGAGACCAAACAAGTGGGTGCGTGTGGTGTGGTGTGTGATGTTGTGTTTTATAAGTTTTAAGTAATGATTCTGATGTCTCATTATTGATGGTTTGTTCTAGGGTGTGTGATTGTGCCATGTCTCCATCAGTTAGGGTTAGTTTGACAAATTTTGGTACTAAAATTTTTTTTTTTTTGGGGGCGATAGTTTTTTATTCTAGATCCTCTGTCATGATTCTCTATCATGCTTCCTGCAGTACTTCCAAATTTTTATTTATTTATTTATTTTTGCTCTCAAACCAAAAAGACACCCCATCCAAAAAATAAAAATAGAGACACAGAGGGAAGGGCAGCGACGACTGTGGCGGCGAGGCCACATTCAGTTCCTCCGACTCCATTTCTCTCTCATTGCTGACGACCCAACCACCCCAATCGTTTACATCAGTAATGGTAATGGGTTTGAGACTCGAATGAAACCTTGTGGCAAGGGATTGATATCCAAATTTTCACTTCTTTGAAACTGGGTGTCAAAAGCTTGAATTCCAACTCTCATGCCCATTACCATTAACAAAAGAATCACTCACACTCTTCAAACCACCAAATTCATTATAATTTTTTTATAAGAAACCCCAGACCCATCATTTAAATTCTCATATCAACATAGTTTTTATGTCTAAAAACATACCCATTTATTACAAACAAAAATCTATACCTAAGAGGGCTTATCGAGCGATTCAAGCTTGTCAAACTCATCGACCATGCACCAAACGTCGTCATCTGAACTAATCAACACTAGAGGGGCTTTATTGTCGTCGATTGGGAGTTGGTTAAGATTCAAAATCTTTGATCGGAGCCTTGAAAAGCCGATGTAAACGATTGGGGTCGTTGGCTCGCTGACAACGAGAGAAAAATGGAGTCGGAGGAATTGAATGTGGCCTCACTGCTATAGTCGTCACTGCCCGTCCCTCTTCCCTCTTCGTCTCTCTGGTTTTCTATTTAAAACGGTTTGAGAGGTAGAAAAAAAAAAAATTTGGTCTTAAACGATGTCGTTTTGGAAGCACTGTGGGAAGCATGGCAGTGAACCATGGCAGAAGATCTGGCCTCATAGTTTTTAGGGTAAAAGTATTGTGGAATAAAATGATGTGTTTGGTAAATATTAAAAAAAAAATAAATTATTCCCACCTTTTTTAAATTTTTTAACAAATACAATTAATTTTATATTTTTAATATAATTATATTAACTTTCCATTTTACTGAAACTAATATTAATGGTTGGTAGGTAGATACTGAAATAAACAAAAATAAATATACATTTTAATAGGAAAGAGATGATAATATCATTATTCCATTCATATAACTAATGAATTATTCATTAAAAAAAATGACTGAAGTGTTATGTGAATTAAAATTTGAGAGAAATTAGTGTAATTATATCAAAAGTATATGACCAATTGTTATTTTTTAAAATCTCATGAGAGGTGAGTGTAATTTATTTATAATTATTTTAGTAATCGTCCAAAAAGAACAATTGCTAAACCTCCTGTAGAAAGTTGATTGGGTCCATTGAATTTTTTTTTAGCTGAAAAAAAACTTAACTTGATAATTTCACCTAATTAACTAAAAATAGTTTAAAATCAACAAACCAAACACATCCTTAATCCCTGAGAAATGTGATGCCTTGCAATTATGCAACTATCCTTATTTTTATTCCATAATATTCATCCTCTTCAAATACCTAAACAGTTTCACTGTCATGTCCATCCCCTTAAAGAATTAGGGGTCAGTTTGGGGAGCATTTTTGTCCCTTTGTTTTTAATTTTTTTGCAACTTTTAATATAATATCAAAATTTTTAAATTTTCATGGATTTTAGACTAAAAGCCCTTAAAAATTTTCAAAAATAATATATTTTTGAAAAAAAAAAAACACAAAAAGACCAATCCCAGACTAGCGTATACAAAGCAAACTATGGAATAGGGCTGAGCAAAAAATCAAAAAAAAAATTTGTAAATCAGTCCAGTTCAAAAGGTTTGATTTGGTTGGATTTGATTTTCTCAATGGGCTGTGCTACATCCCCTTAATTTTTGACCCCCTAATCCCCCTAATTTCAAACCAAGGCAAAAAAAAAAATGTTCAAAACGACGTCGTTTTGGACATTAGGGGGATTAGAGAAGACTTTTTTAAGGGTACAAATCATTTTCCTTTCTCAATACACAATTTAGTCTTGATTCTTGAAATAAGCACTCTATACTTAATAGTTCAGTCCGTAATTTCATAGTTACAGAATCGTATATAGAACTGAACTGGACCGTTCGAAATCGAACTGGACCATTTAGATATATATAATTTATTACTTATCGTAAACAATCAAGTTATTAATTAGTATCCTATTTTTATACATAAATTGGCAATCTTCTATTTTTGCAAGTGTGTACTTATATAATAGTAGAACTAGTTCTAAATAAGTATCTAAACCATTATTGTTTATAAAATAATGACAAATTGCTTATTTGAGTAAGTTGTGAGCAATATTTTGTGATCATATTATAAATGATGACATGATTTTTAAAAATCACAATTCCAAACCAAATCAAATTATTTTTTGATCATATTATAAATGATGATAGGATTTTTAAAAATTGCAATTCCAAACCAAATCAAATTGCATTTTACTGGTTTGGTTCGGTTTGGTTGCAAGATTTTCAAGGTTTGATTTGCTTTCAAATTTCTTAAAAACGTACATGGTGATTTGGTGTTGATTTACTTCTAAACCGAACCATACTCACCCTAGAATCCTGATTAACCATCAGCCGGACTTCATTTTTGAGTGTTTTTCAAGCAGTCCAACCTTCAAGTTCAAACCAGTTGCATAGTATAGTAAGTTTTTCCCCCACGCAAACAAATATCATTTTTAACCATTTCAGACAAATATTCAACGGTCAAAATGCTTTAAAAGATGTTTGAGGAATCAAATGATTAAAGATTGTTAAGATCAAATTGAAATTTTTTAAAATACTGCATCAAAGCAAATTCTATATAATGAGTAGCTCTTATTTTTTGAAATAAAATGTGAAATATCATTGGTGCAGCGTCCAAGTATTTGGATCAAATGAATCGTGGAGAGGTGAAACAGTAAATTTGTGTTTAGTATGATATTAGTGTATTCGACTAGAATGGTTCAGGTTTGTATAAAGGGATTTTTATTGATAAATTTTATTTAAAAGTATTCTAATTTAAGAAATTTATGAAGGAATTTTTCAACCTACTTAGTCTCATGTATTTATACTTTTATTCCCTAAAGGCATTTTTCTTGCTTTACACTATTTTCTTAGACTCTTATGCTCTTATATTTAATGTTGGGTGGAGGAGAGAGAAGGGAAATGACCAAGGTGTAAAAAATTTCATACACAAATTAAATAGCATTGATGTTATTTTTTATATTATTATATAATGTGAATATATTTTTAATTTACAACACATTAAAAATAATGTTAACATTCTCTCTCATCTGATGTGAATATATTTTTGATTGACAACACATTAAAAATAATATAAACATTCTCTCTCATCTGAAGTGAACGTTCACAACTCCTTTCTAAAAAATTCTCTCTCATCTAATGTAGTGATGTGAACATTCACAACATGTGAATCTTCTTATTTTTAATTGACAACACATTAAAAATAACGTTCGTTATATTTTTAATTAACAACACATTCTTATTCACAACATGTAGTGATGTAAACGTTCACAACATGTGAACATTCTCTCTCATCTAATGTAGTGATGTGAACATTCACATTCGTATATTTTAGTATAAATATTCACATCATGTAATTGATAACACAATGACAAAAATTCATTTCGAATTAATGTGAATATAATGATGTGAATATTTAATTCAATTACATGATGTGAATATTCATTTCATGTAATTGATAACACAATGACAAAAATTCATTTCAAATTAATATGAATATAATAACAGTCAACATCTTGATGTATGAGAACTACCAAAACATAATGACAATCAACATTAAATACCAACATTAATAGGAGGCAAGAAAGATTGAGGGTGTTTTGGTCTTCTTATCTCAAATAGGATCTAATGAAATAATAAAAAAGAATATAAATTGGATAGAATAAAACTCTTAAAAAGAGGATTTATCAAAAAAGCTCTTTTGTATAAAAAATAGCTTTCTTTGATGGGTATTGTCTATGAAGTATGAACACTCCAAAATCGGTGCTGTGACAGTATCCAACACGAGGACACGTATGGGACACGCCAGATGGCGTGTCCCTTTAATTTAATAAATTTTTTTTTGGAGGGTACACGACGAGAACAAGCGTGTCCATATCAGGACACGGCAGGGCTCATTTGTAATTTTGTTATATTTATTTGGGGTCAAAGTGTAATATTTAAAAACTAAAAAATAAATAAATAAATAAAAACAACAACAACAACGATCTAAAAATCCTAATCGTAACAAATAAGAGAGTGCAGGAATAGAGTGAGATTGTACGTACCTCTCACCGACTTGAAGACCCCCGACCCAATTGATCTCCATCAGTCATCTTCCATTCAATAGTCTTCGAAGGTAAGCCTCGCTCTCTCTCTCTCTCTCTTTTTCTCTTTCGCAGTATATTCGACTTCAAGTAAATTGTTTTTTATTTTTTATTTTTTTATACGTTTATATATATATAATATATATCTCTTTCGCTGTGGTGTGGCTCTTGACTTTGAGTATATATATACGTTTATTATTATTTTTTTGTAATTATATATTTATGTATGTATATATATATCTCTAAAACTTTTTTTTTTTTTTTAAAATTATAGGTTCATATATATATACACTGTATTTTTTTTTTTCCTTCTAATGTTAAAATTAATTTATAATAGTTATAATTTATAGGAAAAATGTCTAGTTCAAATTTGTTTAAATGTAGTGGTTATATTTATTGAATTAATATTACTATGTTAGTATTTGTTAATTTTGATTTAGGATCAATGTAATATGAACTACATAACACATAAAAATATATTATAAAAAAAATTCGTTGTGTCCCCGTCGTGTCTGTGCCTCCATTTTTTGGAAATTGCCGTGTCCCGTGTCCCGTGTCCATGTCCATGTCCATATCCTTGTCCGTGTTTCATAGGGTATTGTTATTCAAATTAAAAAATTAGACATACTTTTCAAATTTGATGACGTGGTAATGTATTAAAATATCTAAAGTAAATTTGTCTCTCATATTTTTTTCTAATTATTTACCAATCATCTCATTTAGATATCATTGAATTTAGAAAATTGACTTGTATATCATTTTTCTTCTTGGCTAGTGTTTAAATTTGTGCTCAACTCAAATTGTCATTTTTGATTAATTTGCTTATTTTTCTTGTTAATTTTGTGTATGTTAAGAAATTGTCTTGATTATTTCCTAGTCTGAATTAGGTTTATCAATTTTTGGATATATAGATTGTAAAACTATGACAAATTATTCTGGTATTTTTGTGAAGGACTGACCTCCCTCCGATCTACCAATTGAATTGAAATTAAGGAGTTATGGGTCTACTTGGGACTTATTTTGGCAATCTTAATTATTCATCTTCTAGTGTTCTCCAACTAAATTATTCATACAAAAAATCAATTCGATCTGACATCTACAACTATATGATTGTATTACATTTGTGTTTTAAAAAGTAGCCAGTAAGTAGAATTTTCATAGTAAACCATGAATTGGACTCTTTCCTTCTTTTCTACCTTGATTATTGTCCCTCTTTTCAGCGTACCCTACATTTAGGGGTGTAACTCGGGCGAGTTCGGTCAGGTTAGGGGTTGTCTAAGCCCAGTCCAAGTTGTGCTAAGACCTGTCCAAGCCCGAATTGCAACCCGAGGTTATCTGCCCAAGCCCGACCTGAGTTAAACCTGAATTGCCCGAATTATAAATGAATTTCAAATTTTTTTTTTTTTTTTTTTTTTTGCAGCTACATTATTAAATTATAAAAATTTGACTCTATTTACATTTTTTTTTTATTTATAGAAAAGCATTAATACCATCAAAACAAATAATTTATATAAGTGAGAAAGATGCTACAATTTATGAGTGAAAATAAAACGGAAAAAAAAAAAGATTTTATGTTATTTGTATATATAATATATTCAATATGATTTAATAATATAAATTACTTTAATATCATGCAATGGCTAATAATTTATATGTATATTTAATATTTTAATGTATCTATATATGTATAATTCGGGCATCGAGTTGCTCGGGTTGTTTGATGTCTTTTCCTAAACCCGCTCAAATTTAATTCAGGCTTCTGAATTTTTGCCTAAGCCTGTACCGAATTTGAAAATATTTTGTCCAAGCGCCAAAAAAATTCGAGCTTGGCTCAGGTTGCTTGGGTTGAACCCGCCCAAGCTGCACCCCTATCTACATCAATTATAAATGGAGATTATTAGCCAAACTTATTTACCTATAAATGTTATTTCTTTTTTTATTAATTTATCAATATCTCCAAAAAGTATTAAGGAAAAATAAACATTTTAAAAATTATTAGTGCATTAAAAAGTCTACGAACCTATAGATACTGAAATCCATTACATAGGATTAGCTTGTAATTTAGCCAATATAAAATGGAGTCACAATATATATATATATATATATTTTGTTGAAAAATTTGAATTAAAATTTACTCCAATGATTGTGTCTCTTGAGATAGAAAAATGTGTCCTTTTGAAGGGTCACAACATTTCTAAAGAATCACGGAGGAATTTATAAATTCCATCTCCCTCATTTCAATTTGGATAGAGAATTCGTCATTTCTTCTTTATCTTTGCATTTATTCTTTATATTTTCTTGAGTCTAATTTTTCTATAAAGAGAGTGCATATACAGTGAAGTTCACTAGGCTTGTAATAGTAGTGCTGGACATTGATCGTTGTATCCTGGGAGATAGACATCTATTAAATCCTGAACACCGGTAGAAGGACGAATCTGTCTTAAGGAAAAAATGTCACACTTTCGACTTGATCATGTTTTATGTATTTATGTACAAGTTTTGTTACTTTATTATGTTGATTTATTTTAGTTTTGGTTTTGTCCCGAAACCCATTTACATATTTTTAGATTATATTTTCGATATAGTTTGGTACTATTTTTCTAACAATCTTAAGACAAATTTGATCCTGTTTATGGTTTTTGAAAAAATATAATTAATTTATTATCTGTATATGATGAATTGCATGAGCCTGTGGCGCAGAATATGTTCAATAAGATAAAGTGATTTATACCATTCTTTGTCGAAATTTTGCAAAAAGTTTGGGATATAGCCGAAAAAGGAAACGTTATTGTGGAGGATTATAAGAACGTTTCAAATAGTTGGTTTTTGTTATAATTTGAATTTGAATGTAACTCAATTTCATGCACGGGCTACATGTAGTACTTTAGCTTTATGGTCCAAGTTATGGATATCAAAGTTAGTGGGCCTCAGTTTTTTAGTTGTGACTTTGTTTACAGCGTTGGCCCAAATGGAATAAATTCATGATTCACATTATGAGTCATTGGATTTTTATATTCTATTTATAATTATTTTTTTTTAAATGGTGCTAGAAAGAGTTGTTTTTCAAACTGTTTATTTATTTATTTATTTATTTTCATATTCTGGAGATTGTTAAATTGGTTTTGAACAGTTTATTTTTTTAGTTTTTCTAGTTTTGAAATTTAAACTGTTTTTCTATATTTCCAGTTCTGGAAATTTTTGTTTAACTTTGTTTTCTAATTTTCAGTTCTTGAATTGTTTTTAGATACTGGTTTAACAGTTTTGACTGATTTTTAGTGCTGAAGATTTTAATTTATTTGTGTCTATGCCTACATATGTTATAGAGTTGATAATTAATATTTACAATTCTTTGTGACATGATGTCATTAATTGATATATTTGATATATCGATTTGGTATGTGGTATATTATAAATGAATGTCAATTATTTATCAAAGTATTGATAAAAATGTGAACTTATGAGTTTTGACATAAGAGGAATTCTAATTATTCTTTAAACTAATAACCGAAATTGGTGTGATGACTGATAGCTCTATAATGAAATATTATGAGTTAAAATATTTCATGGGTGAAAGACGCTTTGGTAATTGTTGACATAGTCACCAATACTGGATAAGACAAAAAAGATGTAAACATATTTATACAGTGATATTTATATTCCATGTTGAGATTGACATTAAAGGTTGCAGTAAACAAAAAGAAATAATGCATGGCTATAGAAATGTTATTTGACAAAGTATTGTGATCACTACCAGTATCAGCTTTTTTTTTTTTTTTTGTACTATAAAAGAAAGTTATGAAGTCTAATTGTATTTTAAACAAATTAGTATTGTTATTATATTCACAAAGCAATTTGCATCTTGTTATTTAATTCAAGCATGCCAATTAATAACATATTCTGATTTACCTTAGAATTGTGGGAGTGTATTAATATTTTTGTGTAATTATACATCAGCAAGAGAAATTAAGTTTCCTTAAAATGCTTAAAATGTGGGGGTGCTTGGAGGATTTTACTAAAGTAACGGTTTTGATAATAGGTCCACAAAAAATTTAATTCTTTCTAGAGGACAAAGTTGGAGTAGAAGCAAAAATGGTTTCATTAACTCTTAAGAAACATGTCACGACCCAACCCCAGGGCTTAGGGCTGGAATCGTGATTTACTAATTAATTCTAATCTTAACAAATTGAGTAGCGCATGTGGAGGTAAAGTGGTAGTAAGGAAATAATGAAACAAAAAATTTACTTTATTCTACTATTTTGATAAAAGAAAATACATCCATAGAGCTCTTATTATTTTATTATTCAGTGGCAAACTATCAGTAAAGAAAACAAAAAGGAGAGAAAGAAAAGAAAAACAAAATAACATATATGCATCAAATTCTTGTGCGGGTCCCACTACACGAGGTTACAGGTCTTCGTTACATCTTATCACCTAAAAAGGTAACAGTTATAAGCACATAGCAGAGTGAGGAATATTATGCCAAGAGTATAGGGGACACAAAATAACCATGGATAGTTATTTACGTTAAAACATTAGCATAACTAAATTTGAATAAACAAAATATTCAAGTGGCAAAAACTAAAATACAGAAATTATGTAAATAAATAATCCTAACCACAGTATAGAACAAAACAGAACAGAGGTCACTGGAGTGACAGTTAAAACAAATATCAATGGATCCATGACAAATAAAGGGTCACAAAGTGACCAAACAAAGACTAATGGTTATTTAAGTCTCCTAAGACATGGGATTCTTATGGTAGTACTTACAGAAAATAATTGTTTACAAAATCATTGTCAAATAATTATTAAAATTTAAACAAATATATCCATGGGTTTCAATTGAAGCAAATAGAGTTTAAAAAATAATTAACGTAATCAACATATTTAAAATGTTTATAAAACACAAATTGCGTAAAATAAATTATGATAACTTAAAACATACGTAAAATATATTATGGTGACTCAAGGTATAAATATAACTCACCTTAAAATTGACTCTTAACCTTTATTTTCCTATTATTCACTTTTTATTTTTTGTGATTCCTTCCGAACTTCTCCGTGTCCTACCTTACTATTTCTTGTTTAGCAAGCTACTCCTCACATCCTTATGTACACCATCAAAGTGATGACTCTCACCTGCTTAATAATAATAACTTCCACAGGTGGCGTCTTGAGCATCGTCCAGCCAATTCCTCATTTATACTTGGATGATCTTATTCTATTACTATATATGCATATTCACCACCCTATATGCTAGGATGGTGACATGCCATTTTTTTTTAATATATAATCTTAATTCTAATTTGGCCCAACTAGTATAATTTCATAATTGTGTTAATTTGGCCCCAAATAATTAATCACATATTTGATAACCCAATGCCAAATTAAATTTATATATTTATTTTATTATTATTTTAAATTTGTTATTCCCGTAATGTTAATTAAACATTTAGGTTATCACATTTCTCCCCTTCTAAATAGAAGTTTGTCCCCAAATTTGACGTACCTTGATTGTTGAAGAGGTGTGGGTATTTGACTTGCATTTAACTTTCAGATTCCCACGTCGCTTCTTCGCTTCGATGATTTTTCCACAAGACTTTTGCAAGAGGTATAGTCTTGTTTCAGAGAACCTGATCACGACGATCGAGAATCTGCGCTGGTTATTCTTCATAAGAGAGATCTTCTTGAACTTTCAGGTCCTTGTAATCAACAACATACTCTAAATCTCGAAGGTACCGCTGAAGCATTGAAACGTGAAACACATTGCAGACATTGGATAGTTCAAGTAGCAATATTAGGCGATATGCTACAAGACCAATTTTTTCTAGTATCTCGAATGGCCTGATGTAACGTGGGTTTAATTTTCCTCACTTCTCAAACCGTATAACTCCTCTTGTTAGTGAGATTTTTAGGAACATGTGATCTCCTACGTAAAATTCCAAGTCTTGTCTTCGTGTATTGACATAGCTTTTCTGGCAGCTCTGAGCAGTGCGAATTCACTGTTGGATAAGTTGAATTTTATCACTTGTTATTTGCACAATCTCAAGGCCTAACAGTTTCCTATCTCTAACCTCCGTCCAACACAGAAATGATTGACATATCCTTCCATACAGTGCTTCGTACAGTGCCATACCAATGCTTGCTTGGTAGCTATTGTTATATGTGAATTCCACTAAAGGTAGGTGATCATCCCAATTACCTTTGAGGTCCAACACACATATAAGTAACATGTCTTCCAAAGTCGGGATTATTCTTTCGGATTGCGCATCAGTTTACGGGTGATACGCAGTGCTAAACTTTAGTGTGGTTCTCAAGGCTTCTTGCAATTTGTTCCAGAAGTGAGAAACGAAGGGAAGGTCTCGGTCAGACATGATTGAAATTGGGGTACCATGTAAACGAATGATTTCCCGGATGTATAGAGTAGCGAACTTAGGAAGGGAGAATGTGATTTTGATTGGTAAAAAATGCATTGACTTCGTCAATCAATCTACTATAACCTATATTGCATTATTTTTCGAGACTGACTGTGGTAGCCCGACCACAAAGTCCATGGTAATGTACTCCCATTTCCATTCAGGAATAGAGAGTGGTTGCAGCATCCCTGCAGGTCTCTGATATTCTGCTTTAATACACTAACAATGCAAGCATTTGGAGACATGACTTACAATGTCTCTTTTCATTCCTGTCCACCAATAGTGTTCTTTCAGATCATGATTCATCTTCGTATTGCTAGGGTGGACCGCAAACCCTAAGCTATGAGTTTCTACCAATATCTTCTTCTTGAGTTCTGGAAGGTCGAGTACGCAAATTTGATTTTGAAATTTTAGCATCCCATTGTTTATAGTGAAGTCAGGATCGGGTGTATTTCTTTGCTCCTTGTACTTTTTCTTTAAAAGTTTGTCTTTACATTGACCTGCTTTAATTTCTTCAATCAAAGTGGGTTCCACGGTTATATTGGTGAGCAAACCATTAATCTGATGGGAAACGGAGTACACGCCAAACTTCTGGTCATCTTTCGGCTTAGTGTGTCAGCCACCACATTAGCTTTACCTGGATGGTAATGGATCTTTACATCGTAGTCTTTCATAAATTCTAGCCATTGTCGTTACCTCATATTCAGTTCATTCTATATAAATAGATATTTAAGACTCTTGTGATTAGTGTAAATCTCACAGGTTGCATCGTAGAGATAATGGCGCCAGATCTTAAGGGCGAAAATCACTGCAGCTAACTCTAGATCATGAGTTGAGTAGTTCTTCTCGTGAGTCTTTAGTTGTCGCGAGGCATAAGCAATGAATTTTCCGTTTTGCATAAGAACGCAACTCAAACCATTATATGAGGCATCACTATAAATTACAAACCCATTTGTTCCCGCGGGGAGTACTAGTATAGGAGTTGACACAAGTCTGCTTTTTATCTCTTGAAAACAACGTTCTTGTTTATCTGTCCATTCAAAAGGTATGCTCTTCTAAGTTAATTAAGTTAAGGGTGATGCAATCTTCGAGAAATCTTGAACGAAGAGTCGGTAATAACCAGCTAGACCCAAGAAATTTCATATTTCTGACATGTTAGTAGGTCATGGCCAATCTATGATTGTTGCCACCTTTTTGGGGGTCGACTGAGATGTCATCATTGTTGATGACGTGACCGAGGAAGTGTACACTAGTGATCCAGAATTTGCATTTCTTCAATTTGGCATATAGTTTGTGATCACGTAATGTTTGTAGGACTGTTCGCAAGTATTACTCATAGTTCTCCGGTGACTTGGAGTATATGAGAATGTCATCAATGAAAACGATGACGAACTCGTCAAGATAGGGTTTGAACACCTAATTCATGAGGTCCATGAAAGCTGCTAGGGCATTTGTGATGCCAAAATGCATGATAAGAAACTCATAATGCCCATAACATGTTCTGAAGGCAGTCTTTTTGATACTTTCGATTTTGACTTTTAGTTGATGATAGCTAGAATGCAAGTCGATTTTTTTGAATACTTGGGCGCCTTGCAGTTCATCAAATAAGTCATCGATTCGTGGTAGAGGGTATCGATTCTTGATGGTGACCTTGTTCAATTCTCGATAATCGATACACAATCTCATTATGCCATCCTTCTTCTTTACGAACAGTACTGGAGCTCCCCAGGGCGAGGTACTTGGTCGAATAAAGACTTTATCCAGTAGTTCCTGGAGTTGGGTCTTCAGTTCTTTCAATTCTGTCATTGACATGCAGTAAAGGGCTTTTGATATTGGTTGAGTACCAGGTTGAGTTTCAATGGTGAATTCGACTTCTTGGTCAACTGGGGTACCAGGTAAATCTTCAGGAAAGACATCCGGGAATTCTCTAACCACGAGGATTACATCAACGATGGGGGCCTCTTTTTGTGTATTGATCACATAACAGATATAACTACAACAACCCTTTCTTTAAAGTCGTTGGGCTGTCATGGAGGATATAAGACAAGAAGGGTTGAAAATTCCAGTCCCATCAAAGACAAACTCAAGTTGGTTTGGTAACCTGAGGAAGACCTTTTTGTCTTTGTAATCAATAAAGGCGTGGTTGGCAACCAGCTAATCCATTCCTAGGATTATATCAAAGTTACCAATGTGAAGGAGAATCAAGTCCACGTCTAAGGTTTTGCCTTTTAAGGATATAGCACAAGATTTGTACAAATCAGTACTAAAGGCAGAATTACCAAAAGGAAAAGACACAGATAATATATATCCTAAGGGTTCGAGTGTTGATGTCAACTTGGCCGTAAAGTGTGGCAGAACAAAAGAATGAGTTGAACCCAAGTCAATGAGAACATGAGCTAAATGACCACAGACAGAAAGTGTACCTGATATAACGTTTTCGGTAACTTCTGGTTTCCTAGGTACCAAGGCAAAAGCCCTTCCTTGGCCTTTTTGGTCTTTCCCCTCTCCTCCAGATCCTATGAGTTTTCTAACTAGTCTAAAGGGGTCGGTTGTAGGATTGGTAAGCTTTGGAAAATCCCTCAACAAGTGGCCAACTTGACTACATTTAAAACATGCTCCTGTGTCTCGATGGCATTGTCCCCAATGAGCCTTCTCATAAGTAGGACAAGTTGGAATAGTGTCACCTCTGGAGTTAGTAGGACCGTGATTGTCTAAACTGGTTGTTCCCATATTTATCCTCTTAGGAGGCGCAACACCGAATCTTCTGTTGTCTCTTTCCCAAAATCGTTTCATTTGGCTTGGTTCTTAGAGCTCGAGGCTTTAATCCCTTTTTCCGCAATGTATGCTCGGTCTACCACTTCCGCATAGGTTGGTAGTTTCAAAACCTCAAGCCTATCTTTGATTTCAGCATCTAATCCTGCTTCGAATTTCCTTGCTTTTCGAGCTTTAGTGGGGATGACGTATGTTGCAAATCGAGCAAGTTGTGTGAACTTGTTCTCGTATTCAACCACCGTCATTGTTCCTTGCTTTAGATGTATGAATTCTGACGCCTTTTGTTCTCGTAACGAATCTTGGAAGTATTTTTTTAAATACTTCCAAGAATCTTGCCCAAGTCACGATTTATTCTTTCTCCAGGGTGAGAAGCCACCATTCCTGCGCATTATCTTTGAAAGCGAAAGTGGCGAAAGTTACCTTCTATCTTCGGTGTAGGATAAGATGCGAAAAATCTTTTCCATGTCTTTAACCCAAGCGTTTGTTACCATTGGGTCCGAACTATCGGTAAATGTGACAGGTTTTAGATCCTATTTTATTGTAATCGGTTCTTCTCGCATCTCCAGCATCCCATTGTTTATGTTGATTTGCAATGCTTGCAAAAAGTTGGTAACTGCTCTTTCCATGATTCTTTCCATTGATTCAGTTCCACTGACTGATGACTTGGTTCCGTTACATCGTTGGCCATTCTACAAGGTAGAGTTTCGTGGAAATAATTTAATAAACGTGGCATCACATTTATAAAGCATTATATATAAAATTCTAGCAGTATAATATAGTATTAGCATTACACCCTTATCCCAAAAGTTAGAAGTGATGTTAGTGTCTAATCTCTTTAGTACAAAAACAAAAAAGGGATCATAACCAATCATGGTCAGCTTACAAAAGAATTTTCTTATACAAAATCTAGATTGGTGGATCAAACAACCCCGGGAAGTAGTGTTTCATAAAAAACTCAAATTCTCATCCTAACTGTACCACACTAAGTGTCTCGACGTATATTAAGTCATTGCTAAAATCAACATTTTGAATATTAATAATTTCCAAAGGGTTAGGGATATGTAGTCTTTGGGGTAAACATTCCCCCTTCTTTCAGCAAAATCTGGGGCAAAGGGCCCCACTATGTAGTGAGGGCGATCAAATCCTGAGGCAAGGTCGAGTATGTGGATAGGTCCAAGATATCATCTACGTGTGTAAGTACGGCTCTGCTTCCACGATAAGTATGTTACATCATCAGGATCGACCTGTACATACATTGTCCGACCAATTAATTAGGCAAAGCCTGGATGTAGTTGCCTAACTATGTCTTCCGAGTCTTTCCATCCTTCCAGTGAGGCGGGGGTGTGGTGCTCTGCTAATATTTCCTCCAAATTTATAGCCCCAAGCTCCTCCCAAAATACCTCATTAAGATTAAACTCAAACATTCTTACCTTACCAGAATTAGTCATAGTACAAATGTGAGATTTTACATAAAAAGACTAACGTTGCAAGTAAATAAAATCATTGCTATGATACCACCTTTGTCACGACCTAACCCTAGGAGTTAGGGCTGGAATCACAATTTACTAATTAGTTCTAATCCTAACAAATTGAGTGGTGCATGTAGAGGCAGAGTGGTAGTAAGGAAATAATGAAACAAAAAATTTACTTCATTCTACTATTTTGATAACAGAAAATACATCCATAGAGCTCTTATTATTTTATTATTCAGTGGCAGACTATCAGTATAAAAAAAAAACCAAAAGGGAGAGAAAGAAAAGAAAAGAAAAAAATAGATTTGTATCAAATTCTTGTACGGGTCCCACTATATGAGATTGCAGGTCTTCGTTACATCTCATCACCTGAAAGGATAACAGCTATAAACACACAGCAGAGTGAGGAATATTATATTAAGAATATAAGGGACACAGAATAACCATGGATAGTTATTTAAGCTAAAACATTAACATAACTAAATTTGAATAAACAAATTATTTAAGTGTCAGAAACTGAAATACATAAATTATACAAAAAAATAATCCTAACTATGGTACAGAACAAAATAGAACAGAAGTCACTGGAGTGACAGTCAAAACAGAGGTCGATGGATCCATGACAAACAGATGGCCACAAAGTGACCAAACAGAGGCCAATAGTTATTTAAGTCCTTCAAGGCATGGGACTCCCGTGGTGGTACTTACAGAAAATAATTATTTACAAAATCATTATCAAATAATTATTAAAATTTAAACAAGCATATCCATGGGTTTCAATTGAAGCAAATAGAGTTCAGAAAATAATTAACGTAATCAAAATATTAATATAATTTATAAAACACAAACTGTGTAAAATAAATGATGGTAACTCAAAACATACGTAAAATATATTATGGTGACTCAAGGTATAATATAACTCACTTTAAAATTGATCTTTAACCTTTATTTTCCTATTATTCACTTTTTTATTTTTTTGTAATTCCTTCCAAACTTCACCTTACTATTTCTTATTTAGCAGGCTACTCCTTACGTCCTAATATACACCATCAAAGTGATGACTCACACCTGTTTAGTAATAATGACTTCCACAAGTGGTGTCTTGAGCATCCTTTAGCCAATTTCTCATTTATACTTGGATGATCTTATCCTATTACTATATATGCATATTCACCACCCTATGTGCTAGGGTGGTGACATGCCATTATATATATATAATCGTAATTCCAATTTGGCCCAACTAGTATTATAATTCCATAATTGTATTAATTTCGCCTCAAATAATTAATCACATATTTGATAACCCAATGCCAAATTAGATTTATATATTTATTTTATTATTATTATTTTAAATTTGTTATTCCCGTCGTATTAATTAAACATTTAGGGTGTCATAGAACAACTCTACGTTTATTATTTAAATTTGAAAGAGTGACATAGAGTAACGGTAAGTCTTGATGTAATCAAAGACTTAATACCGTAAGACATTTGCTTTCAGCTGTGAATATTGTCTAAGGATAATATAATGGATCCATTAAATACTTAATGATATATAACTGAGAAGGTTAAACAAATAATAACGGCTACCAAACAAAAAGTTTGACCATAGAGCAAATGAGAAAAAATTCATCGAGGGGAATATAATTAAAGTCTATTACATCAGAGTCATCATAATGATAACCCTACTTAGATGAATGGATATCCCAAGAACTAAATTCAAATGGACAACTAAGTTATGTGTGACTCGCCAGAAATCACTAAAGGAGTCTATCTCCTATCCATTCTTATGATGAGAGTGATATCTACAACATGTGTTGTATGTAGAGAACTTAGGGTAAGCTATGCTTTTAATGTTCACTTATATCTTGAAAACCCTAGAGGATTATCTTTCAAGAAGAATATTTAAGAGACTCGAAATAAGGATCACTTATATGAGTGTGAAGAGGTCGTTTCTATGAGAATTGATAAGACTAAATTTTCTAAAGCACTCACGAAATACTAGGACATGTCCAAGGCCAAAACGGGCACAACCGTGAGAACTAAGCTATGTCTGGAGATATTCTGTGTGAATTCTATTGTCTTAGATTACACAAACGGCTGAATAGTTCAAGGCATCACATCCACTGATTAGCTAGTAAGTCTGATAGGCTTTCACTAGGAAAGGTTCAAAGCCAAAAGCTACATATACCGATGCAGGGTATTTCCTTAATGTACTCTCTCTTTTTCTGTATGTTGTTGCATGTCCTTTTCATAAATTTCATTCATGTGGGGGATTGTTGGAAAATTTGAATTAAAATTTACTCTCATAATTGCGTCTCTTGAGATAGAAGAGTGTGTCCTTTTGAAGAGTCACAATCTTTCTGAAGAGTCACGAAGGAATCTATAAATTTGATCCCCCTCACTTCAATTTGGATAGAGAATTCGACATTTCTTCTTCATCTTTGCATTTATTCTTCATATTTTCCTGAGTCTTATTTTTCTATGAAGAAAGTGCATGCACAGTGAAGTTCGCTAGGCTTGCAATAGTAATGCTACTAGTACAAGACATTGATCATTGTATCCTAGGAGATAGACGTCTATTGAATCCTGAGCACCAGTGGGAAGATGAATCTCTCTTAAGAAAAGAGTGTCACACATTCGACTCGATCAGGTTTTATCTATTTATGTACTACAAGTTTAGTTACATTATTATGTCAATTTATTTCAATTTTGGTTTTGCCCAAAAACTGTTTACATATTTTTAAATTATATTTTCTGTGGGGACATACTTTTTGAATGACAACACGTGGCCGAGGTGACATCGAAGTGTCGGCCGAGGTGTTACGTGTCTTGGTCATGACACCGAGATGATCTCGGCTAGGTCGAGGTTATCTGCGAAAATACCGGAATCCGGAATAAACGGATAAGGGACAAGAGTCTTAGATTGGAAGAGGACTTCAGTTTGGGTAAGGATAAGACTCTTATAGAGTTTATCCCAATCCTACTGGGAGTCCAAGATTAGCAATAATCCAGAATCCATTGAAGTTAGGCTTCTATTGGGATTAGGTAAGTGTTGGCTATAAAAGAGAGACACCCCCATGGGTCTAAGATATGCTCTTTATGCTCTGAATAGTGAGTTAAGCACTTTTGCTATCTTTGAGAGATAACTGACTTGATCGTCAGAGTGCCCCCGGGTGGATGAACCACCGCCGGAATCTTCTCTTTCTGTTGACAGATCATTCGGGCTTAATCTATTCTTCTGCCAGTGTTCTCCAGCTGAGTACATGTTTGGCAGTGTGGTCGGAAATTGACACACACAATTTGACGCCATCTGTGGGAAAGAAAGGAGAATAGATGGCCAACGACGGACAGAAAAAGAAGGTTGGGGATGACACCCCTACTGAGAGTGGAAAACATATTGACCTTGACGTCGAAGAAGACAACTGCAACGAAGAGACTCGTGATAAGAATCACGGAGGAAAGGACATTGGCCAGAAGGGCAGTGTACCAAAGAAACCGGACCGGAGCGAGTATTATAACGAGGACAACCTCCAAGTATGAAAAAATAAATGCCTGCAGAAGGACGACAAGATGAAGGGAATAGCGGACAAATTGGCGAACCTGTAAACGGTCGTCAATTTTATGATGTAGAACAAGCCATGCAGCCACCGTTCCTGCTACAAGATACGCCGATTCCAGCGCCCAAGAAAGGTGCCCAGAAATGGGGGCAAAAAACGGTTCCTGCAATCCCTCAGCATGGCGAGACCAAGGAACATTCTCGAGAGGTCGGGCATGGAGAATCCCAGAAGACATGTCGAACAAAAAAAACCTGCACCAAAGAATATTAGGATGTTCAGGGGAAGGAACTCTGTTTCGACACGACTAATAGAGGGAGGTCCAAAATGACTCACAATGACACTGGAAGTAGTGCACCAAAGAGGCTGAAATCCGGAGATAGCCGAGCTCTTGGACGAACCAAGGAGGATCTGAGGGATTACCTCCAGAGAAAGCGACAAGATGCCGAGGTGACCTCTCCGGTCAAGCTGAAGACATCGTTCTCGGTAGAGTTTGACAAATTTAAGGCCCCGAAAAGGTTCCATATGCCGAGATTCCAGATATACAACGGTAAGTCAGACCCGAACTTTTACATCGGCTTGTACCTAAACTCGATGGCATTATACACCGGAAATGAGCCGTTGCTCTGCAAGGTATTCCCCTCGTCCTTTGGGGAAATTACATCAGACTAGTTTCACAAGTTGCCGAAAGGAACTGTGAAAACTTAGGAAGGCCTGGCCAAGATGTTCGTGGCTAGGTTTGTAACAAACAAACTACAGCCATTAAGGGTGGACTCCCTGATGGCCCTGAGAATCAGTGAGGATAAAAGCCTTAGGGCTTATACCAAGAGGTATTACGAGGTGTTCAACTGAATACCATGATGCAACCAAGAGGTAGCAGTCATGTCCTTTAACTACGGCCTGAAAGATGACTGTCTGCTACAAAAATCATTGGCAAAGACATTGCCAAAGAGTATGGAAGAACTCATGGCCAGAATAAAGAAGTATGCAAGGGTCGAGGAAGACACACCGAGGACAAAGGCATCAATGCAAGAAAAGAGAAATGGCTCGCCGAAGCAAGGCCAGGGTAACACTGGATATAGCAAGCAAGAGACAGGATTAAGGGCTGCACAGGTAGTCACAACTGATCCCTCCAACCTAAGTGAGCAGATCCCAGATTCCAGAAGGCAAGATCTCGACCTAGATGATTAAGTCCGAGAAGAGAAAAGCTCAGCCTAAGTTAAAGACTTTTTATATAAGGTCCACAAAGGAGTAGATGAAAGCCATGCAGAGGGCAAATCCTTTGCCCATAGAGCAATATCGCAAGGATTCTTTTGGCCTTACAAGCAAAAGAAAGCTGACACCTATGGAAAAAAGCGTAAAAATGTTGTTGAAATCCACCTGCAACGTGTGAGAGAAGAGCAATTCGGCTGAGGGCATACCAACAACAACTTACTAGGGCTTACAACAAGAATGTTAGCCCAAAAGAGTTCAAGGTTAAGGACCTCATCCTGAAAAAGGTTGTCGGCAATAAGAAGGATATTAGGGAGGCCAAACTTGGCCCAAATAGAATCATCTCGGTTGCCGGCAATGGGGCATATCGGCTGAAGTAATAATAAAGTGCTAGTTTGATTTTTGTGAATTTGAAATCTGTACGATAGGACCGACCAGTCCTATGACGATGTTTCTGATTGAAACATGACGAATAACTTAGACTTATTAGATGGCAGAGTTCCTACTTGCATGTAATAGAGTTGAACTAAGTTGGCGATATTTCTGATTGAAACATGACAAATAACTTAGACTTATTATATGGCAGAGTTCCTACTTGCATATAATAGAATTGAACTAAGTTAAATTAACCTGGACTTGCCATATCGGCAGAGTCAAACACAGATTGAAATTAAGTGCACTTGGGTAAGATTAATAGAAGAACCAAGGTTAAGAACATCGGCTAGTCTCTGTTTAAATATAGACTTCAGCAACGAGGTCAGAGCCATATGCTTAATGAGAACCCAAGTGGAACTTAAGTTCACATTATGGGGGACAGAGGGCTGGAGAATGATGCTTAGGAGTTGGAATTTTCAAGCCAAGATCGATTTAACACTTGTTGAAATTTTAAAGAAAAATTTACAAGTTGAAATTAAACTGAGGTCATGTTTAACACTTGTTAAATTTTATGAAAAATTTACAAGTTGAAGTGAATCCGAGGTTATGTTAAAGGAAGATTGGTTTAAACACTTGTTGAAATTTTTAAGAAAAATTTGCAAGTTAAGCCAAGGATGTATTGAAAAGAAGTACCTATGTACTTGCCGAAATAAACTGATAATGGTTTAACCGAGGTATTCCACCCCGAGGAGGTTGCACAGTTAAGGTGTACATTGAAGACATGCAAATTATTTTAAGTATAGAATCATGCAAGAGTAAAAAGAAGACAAACATTCAAAGCACTTGAAAGGGAAAAAATTGTATATGCATTCAGATAAGGAAAGAAAGCACCTCGGCCTGACATTGAAGAATGATTGTTTAGATTACAAAAATGGCACGTCGGCCAAATTAAAGCTTACATTGTTTCAAAAAGTAAGAAAAAAGTACAAGGTATAAAGAAAAACACAGAATGATAGAGGAAATAGTGACTCACTGAAGAAAAATGATATCAGTGTTGAGTACGCTGGAGTCAGATGATGGCAGCAAACGGAAAGGATCAGCAAAAACCTCACCGGAGGAAGTGAACGGCAGTGATTACAGAGAGCTTTAGAGCTTGAAGCAATAGGAGGATTAGAGAAAGTTAGAGAGAGAAAGCTTGCACGAAGACAAAGATGCAAAAGTGAAAAGACGGAGAGAGAGAAGTGATTTTGATCAAACACACGAAATGGCAGCAAAAACGCATTTAGTGTGCCTAGGACGACGTGTTTGTCAAACGGCACACGCAAGTGCGATGCGACTTAATGGCGCGTGTCAGGCACGGCTCAGTAGGGAAAAGACGCGTGGCAAAAACAGTTGAGTTGCTGTGCGTGACAGTTCATACGCGTGATGAAACTCTTGGAGTTCTTAATTTAATGGAGCAAGACCTCGGCTAGGAGGACAATCTCAATTGTGAAACTTGAACAAAACTTGGTTTTCTGGTTCTAAGGCATTGTTGAAAACAAACTAAGTCTTGGTCATATTTGAGCCGACGAATGATGACCTCGGTAATGAAGGATAAAGCGAACTTAGCCGATGTCCTAAATGAAAGGAATGATATAGGTTCCATCACCTCAGGATGCCGAGGTAATAGAACTTAGGAGGCAGTTGTGGGGACATAATTTTTGAATGATAGCACGTGGCCGAGGTGACACCGAAATGTCAGCCGAGGTGTCACGTGTCTTGGTCATGACACCGAGATGATCTCGGCTAGGCCGAGGTTATCTGTGAGAATACGAGAATCCAGGGTAAAGGATAAGGGACAAGAGTCCTAGATTGGGAAAGGATTTTAGTTTGGGTAAGGATAAGACTCTTAGAGAGTTTATCACAATCCTACTGGGAGTCCAATATTAGCAGTAATCCAGAATCCATTGGAGCTAGGCTTCTATTGGGATTAGGTAAGTGTTGACTATAAAAGAGAGGCACTCCCATGGGTCTAAGGTATGCTCTTTATGCTCTGAATAGTGAGTTAAGCACTTTTGCTATCTTTGAGAAATAACTGACTTGATTATCGGAGTGCCCCCGAGTGGACGAACCACCGCCGAAATCTTCTCTTTCTGTTGACAGGTCGTTCACGCTTAATCTATTCTGCCGGTGTTCTCCAGTTGAGTACCTGTTTGGCAGTGTGGTCGGAAATTGACACACACATTTTCCATATAAATTGGTACTATTTTTCTAACATATTTTTTTCAAAACAGAGTGTCCGAACTAGATACCTATAAGAAGAAAATTAAACCTATTTTTACTAGGGAGGATTTCAATTAAGTGTATGTCTTGGAAAATTATTTCAAATAAGTGGTACATTTTATAAATATTAATAATTATAATTATAAACTTTTTTATGAATTTCTAATAAGTTTATGAAATTAACAATGCAGTGTAAAATAAAAACTAGTCTCTAAAGGGCCAAACAAACAACCAAACAACAAAAATAAATACACCAAAAAATCAGCTACAATTCGGGAAAAATCATCGGTTTTCTCATAGATGTGGTTTGGAAAGTTAGATCTGTACCAACCCAAGCAAGATCTACCCGTCATTACTATTGCCGTCATCATCATCCCTGTCGCTACTGTCCAGTTTCACCACCGCTGCCAAGCCGTACTCCGAATACTACCAGAAGTCGGAGTTGAAGAGGAAAAACACCCACAATGGTATGAGAGAAGGCTTGAGAAAAAAAGGAATCATTGTGGGTGTAAAAAAAACCTAAGATCTTTGTCGAAATCGGAGTAGAAACACTCAAAATCCCTTTTTACTATTTCATTTGTGGTTTGTGTTTAGACTAGGATTGTAAATGATAATCAAATTGAAGCTGAGCTTGAAATTTAAAATTTTCAAAATGTGTTTGAATTTGACATGTTTATATTTATAGTCGATCTCAAAAGAGATTTAATTAAGTTGAATTCAGATAGCTTCATTTTTTATACTGCACTCTACATATGAAATTATCAAGCCAAATTCAAAAATATAATGAGATTGAAATTGTGTTTAAACTTAATTTATTTACTGAATAAGTCCAACATAGGTCAAATAAAAATAGTTTAATTTGCCACCTTATTTTAATCTTGGATTTGTGAATGGATTTGAGTAGTGAAAAATAAAAAGAAGAAAAAAGAAATAAAATTTAAGTATATATACATATATACACATATTTTTTGCTTTTCTCTTTCTTTTACTTAAACAAATCTTTACACAAAATTTAAATCCAAGGATAAAAGAATGAAATTAAGACAAGGCATTTTCTAATAAGAAGAAATTAAGAAATTTCAAATCTAAAATTGAGAGAGAAAGCAGGTTCGACCGTTGGACCCAACACAACAATATCTACCATTGCGTCATCTTTGTTTGTTGTTTTTCCATATTCACAGAATCACATAAGCAACCCTACTCCTAATTGTGATGTTTTGTCATCTTTACATTTCTCTTCTGTTTTTTATCCACAAGGGATGGGTTTTTTTTTTTTTTTTTTTTTTGAAAGTTGGGAAGGGATGGGCGTTTAAGTTCGGTGCTTTGTTGGTAGTCACTATTTTATCTAAGCAATTCATCTTTGTAAGGTTTATTGAAAAAAAGATTCATTCAAAAAATTATATTATTCAGATATCTCGATAGTTATATGATCAGATTACATTTATTTTTGAAAATTATTGAAAATATAAAAAGAATATAATTTTCAAAAAAAAAAAACCATCCCATTTTTAATACAAATATAATCTAATCTTGTACTACGAATGTTTGATCATTTTAAATTTTTTATATGATATTTTATTCTATAAATTGTAAAAAATAAATAATTTGGCAAGTGAGTTTGGAAAGGTTTAGGATTATTTTAGCCACAAAAGATAAAATATGCTATTTTAGCCACAACAAACAAAACATCATATCTAACCAATAATAATTATATTCTTTTCTTACAAAAAAAGTCAAAAAAATCAAAAAGTCCTTCCCAAACCAAACTTTTTAGCCCAGGCTAAAATAATCAAAAAAGTCAAAAAACTAACCTACTTCCCAAACCAAGCCTTAAATTATTGAAATGATCAACAAAGAGGGCCCACTAACCCCAACAATACAACTCCAATTAAATACTTAATCGGAGAGATAATATTATTTATTCATCCATACATACCACTAATATGAATGAATAAATTGCATTTTAAAGGAGATTAGTGAATTAAATAATTTAATATGGACAATATATATAAAATAATGTATCTATTATGTTAATTAAAATTTTAAAAAAATCAGTATAATTATATAAAAAGTGTAGGACAAATTACATTTTTTTTAAATTTTAGAGGAAGTGAGTTCAATTTCATCCTATTATATTTTAGGAGAAATTATAAATACACTCCTGAAATTTGCTTAAAATATGAATTATCTCCTGTAGTTTGAAAAATTACAAATACTGCCCTGTTAGAATTTTTTATTTAACAGAATTAATTGAAAAAATGAAATTTCTAATTGTTCACCTTTACAATAATGAAATTATGTGAATTATTAATTGAAATAAAATGTTAACATTATTAACAACTATTAATTAACTTAATAATTTATTAATAAAATGACCTATTTGCTATAAAATTAGAAATCTTAAGAAACATAATATAATTTCTAAAATTACAAAAAATAATTTATAATTTAAATAAATCTCAAGAGTGTGTTGGTTATTTACCTTACATTTTATTGGTCAGTACCAATTAACTTTGATTTTAATCAAAGCAAAGTATAATAGTTTAGTACTTGATGTACAATTAACTACTCAGAGTGCCAGTTGCTTTGGTAAGCAGCCTGTGTGTAACCCTAGCGTTGGAGCTGGCCTACATGTTGTCTTGAAAGCAAAGCGATTTTTCAATAATTGAAAATGACTTGTTTTCCAATAATCAGTGGAAAATGTTATGAACTCTAAATAATTTATCAAATTTTTTATCAAATCTTAAATGTGGAACTACACATATGTGAGTTTGTGTGGGTCTCACAACCATGTGAGAAGTTTGGTAAAAAATTTAACAAATTATTTGAGGCTTCTAGCCTAACCCATAATCATTGTCATAGGCACTGTTACATTCTTATAAAAATTAAAGTATAGTTTTAATTTATTTCAAAAAAAAAATTGTCTCGTGCTCATATTCCTTACCTACCCGGGTTTTATAGTTTTAATTTATTTCAAAACAGAATTGTCTCATGCTCATAATCTTTATCAAAAATGAGTGAGACTCTCACTGGGGATGACCCCCATCAATGCTGATTGGTCCAATTTTTTTTATTTTTTTTTTATCCTCCTCTCTTTGACCCTCACGTGTATGTGAGAGTGGTGGGGTTCACCCCCAAGTAAGAGTCTCTATCAGTTTTGTAATCTTTACCTACCTGGGTTTTAGGTACAAGTATTCTTTTTATTGAAGATCATTGGAGCTTTTCTTGAGAATGACATATATGTTACACTACTATAAATAATCAATCTTTTGAATAATCCAGCCTTTCCCGATAAAAATATTTGCATGCAAGATCATTCCAATTCCATGTATTGATTTTTGTGTTATTTTTTCACTCAATAATTTCAGGTTTACAATTTTACAAACATCTGTTAGGTCTTAAACAAGTTTCAATCAATAGAATGTGGTTAATCTACTATAATAATTCAACTCTATGTAGCCTAAAATAAAATTTCAAACATCATTGCCACATAATTCCAAAAGATTTCCCTCTAACATGCCTATAAGTTAAAAGTCAATGATAAAAAAACAAAAATTAAAAACATTCCTCCCCAACTTCCAGATTTTTTAAACTTACTCTGTCTCATAACTTATAAGTATACACTGCAGCAGTATAGAATAAAAAACCAAAAAACAAAAACAAAAACCTATAAGCTGCAAGCTTTGACCAAACAGGGCCAAGGTCATCTAAATGATACAGTATGCTATTCAATCAACATTAATGATGTAATACTTCTACCTTTTTTTCTTTTTTTAATTATTGAGAATTAATTTAAAGTATCTCACTAAACCAATACAGATCTTACTACAGAAAAAAGCTTCTCTGTTTTAACCTAAAAAATTGGTGCATATTAATCTGTACAACACTTCTCCTCCCTACACTATGCTATAATCACTTGAAACACCAATCTGGGGTTGCCCATCATATCCATCATCATCAGTACAGAAATTTTAATCCACTTATTATTCTGAGAAGCTGCTGCAACCTCCCTCCTATCCTCGCCAAAAGTCAAATTAGAAAATATCCAATCTTGATTTCATAGCTGCAATGCTAAATCTGGATGCTGCGGTGAACCGATACGAAAACTAGAAGAACTAGGCGAGCCCGGTCCCTGGAATCTTACATTCAGGTCAGGTGGTACTGGAAGAGAATACTGTCGATGTTGCCAAGGTTGCACCCCAGAAAGCACTGCCACTTCAGGTGTACTTTCAGGATTTTCTGGCAACTTGGGTTCTGAAATTGTTTGGTTTGCCACCATTGTAGGAGTCAACGATGACAATGTATTGCTTCTGGAAACCACACCGAGCATTTGAGAAGGCACCGAAGCCTCTTCCAACCCAGACCGAATTGTTGGCATTGTTCTTACCAGCCCCATTTGAGACGAAAGATCATAACCCGACACACCATTGAAACCATTCCTACCAGGATTTAGCATGTGTTTCTGCTGAGTGTGGAAGGAAGTTCCAGGGCTATTGGAATTTTGTCCACTGACCGCTTCAGCCATTTCTTCTTTACGAGGCAAAGAAGACCTGTGCGTGACCACAGAATTGACTGGCATGGTTATTGGTCCAAGTGAATGCCCATCATGGGCTGGGTTATTTGAAGATCTCTGCTCAGGTAATGTAGATGGTGGCTGTGGTAATGCATCATTTTCTCCTACCCATCCAGGACCAAACTTTACTCCATTAGGCAAAACACTCTCAATTTTCTTGGAAGCGATTTTCCAAACAGCGGGCGCAAGATTTGCAGCAAATCGAGCTAGGCTTCTCGCATAACCATGCTCCGAATGTAGACCCACCTGAATTTGGGGGTAAAAAGGGGAAACAATGGTTAGTGCATTTAGGTTACCACATATTCTCCAAAGGCCAAAAGATAAAGATAAACAGTAATTCAGCACAACAAACGGTGTTAAGTCACCAACTGCACCCAAAGCTTTAAGTTGTTAGTAAATTAGTCCAACAATGTATATTAAGCTAACCTAACACCCCCTTAAATTTGTCCAACATTGTTGGGCCCATTTTCCCAACAGTTCATGCTTTCGGAATAAATCATGGATCTAACCTATGGCGAACACCAGATCATCATTCAATGAGACCAGCATTCTATCATACCAGACCATCTGACTACAAAAGAATTCCTATGGTCCAGATTAATCAAATTGTCATGACAATCAATTGTGTAATACACAAACAGATATTTTTTCCCAGTCTGCATATCTCCACATGTAAATTCCTAGATTCTTCAATAATATGAAAAAAAAACATATGATATAATAAAGATTGTGTAGCCCAATAATTTTATAGGTCTCCCAAAACAATCACTACACAAAATAATATCTTCTTTAGGAGGCACAAGGTGGTCTTGAACCCATCATCTATTAAATAATAGAAGACATTTGAACACTGGTGCTTGAGAAAATACATGATTATCTTTTATCACAAAGTAGTTCCAGCTCCCAACTACAACCCAAATACGTAAAATAACTTTCTCACTATACATACCCCCATTAATGGCTTCATGTCTCCATTGAGGGTAGTCAATACAAAAGTCTCATTGCCTGAAGGATGGAATTGTTTGTAGGTGGCACGCCTGTTCTCATCTAAGGAAAATTGTTTCTTCCCATATTTCGCCTCAGCCTTCAAAATAGACGCTGCAAACCAGAATAAAAAAGGTCTTAACATTACATACAGAGGGGCCAGAGAAATAAATTTAAAATTAACAGAACAGACAGTGTTTGAGGTGAAGCACAACAGTAGATTAAAGTCCCATACCTGGAAATTCACTATTCCATTCAGATGACAAGTCAACATATGTTTCATTATTGCGAGATTGGAGAGAGGTCCTTAACAATGCATCATTGGACCGAAACCTGAATGGCGAAGGTCCTCTTCTCAGATTGAAAGAGTTGGGCCCAATCACATTATCACCACCAGTAGCAAGAGTTGCATCAGAGGAAGACTCAGGACCAACACGCTCAAATGGAGGACCGCCAAAAGACTTCTTCAAATTCTTGTTAGGTGGTCTGCCTCTCCTCACAATTTTTGGTTGTGGTTCACCATCATCATTGACTTGTCTCAAATTTTCAAAGTCCCTTTTTGCCAGCTCTTGTATGGACCGGGCCTACAAAAAATACCAGTATTACAAAGAAGAATAAAAGTAAACTGAATCTGCAAACCTTGGAGTGTGTCCAGAGGTGGCCATACCTGTCGAAAGTAAACGGTATCTGGAGCATTATACAACATTGCATTTGAACATATCAAGAAAACATCTGCCTGCAGAATTAAATAGGTCAAAACCCTTAAAAACCAGCATCCAATATTTTTGTGACAGTTGAACCAAAATCTGAAAAAACCAAGTCCAACTCGATTGTGGAAGGTATCATGATGAAGATTTTTTTTAAGAGAGAAGCCAGTAGTATAAGTTCACAGAAGAAACAAAAGCATCAGATATTATTAGTTCTGGAACATTATTTGATTATTACGAGATACCAATAAAAAAATATACTCATGTCATCCATTTAAATTTTATTATAATACACTGAACCCAAATCACAACTTTATAGTTTCATCCCTCAAGCACATAGAAGGGATATCTCATATCATTGGCAAATTCATAAAAGATATTCGGGCATTTCTCAAATCATAATTTAATCTAGTGGTGCTAATAAGATGGCTAACACAAACAATATATTCATATGTAAGCATGTGTTGTCGAATTGTGATACATATGTACCATTGTCTTAGTTTTATGTAGCATGTAGTGCGTTTTGCAAGAGATATTAACATATATGAATATAGGTTGAAAAACAAATAACTATCATAGTATTAAAAATGACCAAATATACTACAAAAATAAAAAGTAATTAGTCTTGTATAACCAACGTCATAATAAAATTATGGTTAAAGAGACTAATAAAAAAAACCTATTCAAAAAGAGGTAAACGCATACATTCATTAATAAGAGGCCAAGTATCAGGGTAGGGGGAAAAAATAAAATAAAAGAAGACTGAATATGAAATACATTAAATAGAACAAATATATGGCAATAAGTAAAAAAATCAAACTATAATCTATATTAAAAAAAAAAATTTGAGGATCTATACTTCCAAATGTCCAACAATGAGTTCTATAATTGGTTTTATTCTTGAAAGTAAAAAAAAGGCCTTTGGTAGTATTTATTTAACAAAATAAGCAACAAAAAAAAAGGTGCTTTTTTGCAATTGGGCCCGACTAGACACACTTGAGAGAGTCCATTTTTGGTTTCAAGATGTGGAACTAGAAACTAGGAATCAATAAGATCGGAATAAGATCACATCCAGATATAAGATCTAGTCTGGCCAATAATTACGTGTTTTACAATCCAGTTGCTAAAACCCTTAGGCTCCAATGTCAAGATCACACTTTTAAAATCCAACAGTATAATAGAGTAGCCGCCCTCCTCTTCCTTCAAATCTCCAAACAACCTTTGTAAGGATGTGAGAATCATCTGCCTCTTTTCAATTCCTATAAATTTCAAGTGCACTATCACTATGGCGAGATGGCAACAGTGAAGATCTCCACTCTGGGAACAGTGAAAATCTCCAACCTCCATCTCTCTCTCACTAAAATTTCACTCTCTAAACTCTCTGCTTCTCTCTCTCATGCATGATCTGGCAACGGAGAAAACTGTTATGGTGATAGTGATGCTGAAAGCTGCTATCTAGTGAAGAAGAAGAAGAAGATGGTAAAGGTTAGAACAGTTGACTTATTTAATCGTATAATTCATCTGGAATCATGATACATTACCAAATTGGACTATTCAAGTTTTTGAACAATACGACTGTGCGACGTCTTACCTATTTGCACAATATGAGACAAACTGTACAATACATATCATGTATAACACGATTCTAATAACACACTATGAAACTATTTCTCAATGGACAAGTTAGCGCGACCACAAGCCCCTTCCTTATACAAGTGTGTCATTCACACACCAAGCACTGATATTAGTCTTTTCTGACAAAAACATCTCTTTCAAATTTTCCCTTTATTTTTTCCATATAATGTCTATCATATTAGACTAGATTGACAAAGATTATTTCATCAAACCAGACCAGTCACAGGGTGCAAATCAAAATTTGTAATCTAGCAAAAATTAACATTGCTTTTGTGTGTACAATGACAGGGTCGCTTGCAGAACACAAATAAAATTCATCCACAACTAAGAAGATTTTAATAGAGAATCTGCTATTCCCCTGAGTGGGTAACCTAGTTTGCAGTGGGTTTGCTCTCCACATAACTCAAGTTCGATTCTTGTCGACCCCTCCGTTTGTCCCGATCATGCTGTCACTTGATCCTCGGGTTCAATTCTTGTCAACACCTTATTATTATAAGAAGATTTTCAATTGATTTTAATTCCTATAAACTAGAAGGAATGTCAGCAGCCTTCATGCCATGCTGAAAATATGACCAGGAACATTTTAAAATTTACCAACATGGCTTGCATAGGTTAGCTTGAAGAAATGTCAAGAAAATTTCACCAAAGCCCATGTAGAAAAGGTCTCCCTTCTATACATTGCTTCATAGGAACCAGTCCATGAACTACTGCAGAAGATGGGATCAATAATCCACATAGACTACTCAGGAGTCAGGTCCACATTATGGACTTCTGCCTTCAAAAATGGCAGTGAATTGGTCACCCGAAAAAGCCATAACCATCAAGATCCTTCTTGCAATGGTCATCTGACGACCAGATTGGATTCAATACCTTAAGAAGGAAGAAAGAATGATGGAGTGTTTCATACCAAAAGACTCATTGAGAGCCATGTGGTTGCCAGATGCATATTATATTAGCACAAAAATAGGATTAAACAATGACTACTACGAAAACTCCATCAAACTTAAAATAAACAATCTTAAAATGACTTACTCCTAGGAATGAAATCCATTGTCAAAGAACTGTGTTAAATTCAGATATATTAGTGTCGTATAAAAAATGGATTTCCTGCTGAAAAAAAAACTACTCCACTTAATAATTCCATGATCTTTAGTTTAGTACTGATTCTTCAACTAAAAGGTTTAGAACCAATAGATTTCTTTGCTTGTCCCTTTCAACTTCGTCATGTGAAATTCAAGGCACGTGTACAGTGTCTGCTTCAATCAGGACTTCAAGGTAACATAAACATAAATAATGCTTACTTTAGACTATTTAGCAAGAGTAAAAATTGAAGGTTAAACTAGACCAATTATCACAATTAAGTACGCATGAAAGTCAATTGGAACATTCATAGCAAACTGAAGGTTTAAATTCTGCTGTCCGTCTGTTCTGGTCATAAAGTGTTAATGGGATCATTGGGATGTCAACAAAACTCAAAGCATATAAAAATCTCCTATTGCAACCAGGATCCAACAGAAGAAAGCATAATTCTCTTCTGCCTCAGTCCATCCTCCAAAACTTGAGTGACTTTGGCCATTATCTTCTAGAGACAGAAACTACAGGCTGTAAGTACGCATGACAATCGATTGGAACATTCACATCAAAATGAAATCTTGATTCCCAGTCCATCTATTCTGGGCATGCAAATGTCACTGGGATGTCAACAAGACTCGAAAGCATATAAAAAATCACATTCTGCAACCCAGATCCAACATGATAAACAAAAATTCTCTTCTCCCTCCTCCAACACTTGATTGATTTTGGTCACCATCTTCTAGAGACAGAACCACAGTCTGCAGACTGTAGGTTACAAATTGAGTTCTCAAATCTCCTGGCATTACTCATTTATGCAATTATTTTCCAGAAAACATGGGAAATTTTGAACAGGGTAGATTTTCACATCACATGGCATTATATGTTCCAACATTAATTTCCAGTTACCATTTACATCCCGGGATTAGTAACTAATGTACTTCTGGGTAAGCATGGGAAATTTTGAACAGCATAGATTTTCACTTCACATTGCATTATATATTACAACCTTAATTTGCAATTACCATTTACACCCCAGCATTAGTAACTAATGTATTTCTGAGTAAGCTAGAACCACTGACTCAACAATATTAATCACAACATTAATTTCCAGTTACCAGTTTCAACCACAGATTAGCAATTAATATCTTTGGTTAAGCACAAGCATGAAATTCAGAGTCATTGAGTTCAGGAGTTAGCACTCACCACTTGAGGAAAAAAACCACAAAAGAAGAAGATGGATATGAAAACTTATGGTGCAGCCAACATGTGATTTTAAAGATAACCATGGATTGTCAAAGCACAAGAAAAATATCTTGTATTTAATCCATACACTAACTATGCACTATAGTAATGACCTTGAGAGAAACAAAATACAGTAACTAACAAAACCAGAAATCAGCCCAGAGCTCAAAACCAACCTGAAACTCATCCAAGTTGGAATAACGCCGCTCCTCTAGTTTCTTCCTGACAGTTCGAAAATCCATCGGCTGCTCAATAATTTCATGGTAATCAGGAAGCTGCATAAAGACTGTTTCAGTACCAATTTAACAAAAGGGCCAATTAAGAATCATCATTATATATGCAACATTTTCCAAAAGAAGCACCTCGTTCGGATCAACAGGTTCTGAGAAGACCCCATAAGTGTCTTTCCTGCAGTTGAAGTTCAAAGAGGCAATCAGCTTACAATAATCAAAAACCCAAATAGAACAGTACAAGGAAAAAACAAAAAAAGAAAATCTAAGAAGCTAGAAAAGAAAGCACACACTTTTGAAGCCTGTCAAGAATGAACACCAACAACTTTTTGTCTGGCAAAGGTGTTGTGGGTCCGGAGTCCAAGGGCGACCCTGTCCACAAATAAATCAAAAAATTAGATTAAAATAAAATTTTAATTACTGGGAAATCTCAACAAAACTGCCTTTAGTTCAAGGATGGATAATTTGATTGGAACCATTTAGAGTGTCCGTCGCTTTCTGACCCTTTTCAACCTGCCAAAAACAATAATAATAACAATTCAGTACCAGTGATTGGGTTAGAAGAAAAATTTTAGAAAAATAAAAACAAGCAGTTAGTCATTGAAGATTCATCATTCAAAGAAAGTTACAGTAAAAAGTCCACAAGAAATAGATAATTGAACAGCGACAGAAGAACAAGTACATGATAAAAATTAACTGAGAATAATTAAAGAAAAGACAAATTGAAACTTTTTTCAAGACATGATGGTGTGTGCGTATACATATTCTCTGCTGCATATAAATAAAAAGATCGATTGATGATTGAATACAAACAATCAAACAATAAAATAATAATAATAATAATAATAAGTGTTAACTATATCTAGAAGCAGAAATCTAAAATTCAACCCAGATTACAAAAAAATAAAAAAAGAAAAAATATACGTATGACCGAGTCAAACCACATATATATGCACTCAGTTGTGATCTAAAAAAGAAGGTTAGAATTACGGCGCGAAATTCCAAAGAATTTAAATCAGTCTAGAAACTTCAACGCAAACAGAAAGAAAAAAAAAAATTCAAAAATAGAAAATGAAAAAAAGCAAGGATCTTTTTCGATTTGCCAAAAATAGAAAAGTCAGAGAGAAGCAGAATTTAAAAGTTGTTGAAATTAACGGATAAAAATCTCATCACCTGATCAGCAGAAGGAGGAGGAGGAGGAGGAGGAGGAAGAGGGAGGTCTCCACCAGATCTGTCTCCGGCGATTTTAGGTTTCTTGAGAGAAGCCTCGTGACTCTCGCAATCGGCATTCGAATCAGCCGAATTCAAGGATCTAGGTTGAGAGTAATGGTGATTCGAAGGGGGCAAACGAACCACAAGCTTCACCTTTTTCTCTTTGCGCTCGTCGTCATCGTCGTCGTCGTTGTCATCGTCGGAGGAGGCCGGAGATACGCCGGCGAGATTAGGGTCTCGGCGAGTGGATCGACGATTTGGGGGGTTGGAATTGGGGGTAGAAGAAATTAGGGTTTGTTGATGGTTGTGATGATGTTGGTCTTGTTGTTGTTGTTGTTTGAGATTGCGTTTTTGGAGATCTAAGAGAGAGGGACGTCCTTTCTTCTTCTTCTTGGTGTTCCTCATCTCCGATGCAGCTACCTTACCCATTCTCGGCACTTCTTTCTCTCTCTTTCTCTTTCTCTTTCTCTTTCTTTCTCACCAAACGGGCGTTAATTATTATTTTTAGTATTTTGTTTTTGTTTTTTTTATTTCTACGCTAGGAATGTGGGGCTGGAGTTCACACGTGAGCGTCACACGGATTGAATCCATTACAAGCAATAATTAAAAATAATTTTTTTATGACAATTTTGTATATGTATAATTAATAATTAATAATTAATTTGTTTTGCCACGATTATAATAAATTGTAACTAAAAAATTACAATTAAAAATATTTTTTTTGACAAATTTTTTAAACTGTTATTGAAAATTAAAACTTAATAATTTTTTTGTAATGATTTTTTAAAATTACCGGTTAAATTTATATTAGTAATATTTTTATGATAATTTTTAAATTTTCACTAAAAATTAATAATTAGTGACTTTTTTAATAGTGTATGATGAAAAAATGTTAATAATTATCATATGACCTATTATACAATAAGTTTACCTATTAAGATATACACACAAGTCCTCTCGAATGAGGAATGCTCCCACAAAGTTTTTCATTAGCATTCCCCCACTAACAATTTCCTTTGTTTTTTCTTATTTAGAAAGTATTATGAATCTCAAATATCTTATCAATATCTTTACCAAATATCTTACATAAATGTGGAATTTACGAATTTTACACTTACACAAAATATTTGATAAAACTATTAGTAAAATATTTGAACATCCTAACATTAATCGTCTTTTTTTTTTTTTTTTTTTGAAAAATACTTGATAACTCAAATTTGTGTGGCCTGAATGGTTCGAATGTATCAAAACGATATCGTTTTATTCTCAAAATGACGTTATTTTGAGACATTCAAATCGTTCGGGTATGAAAATTCGATAAACTTCCTTCTCTTCTTTTTTTTTTTTTTTCTTTTTTTTTTTTTTTTTTTTTTTTTTTGGCAGTAGAGAGATTTCCAAGTTTTGTTTGTGTTGTCAGTAGTTTTATTTGACACGCGATAGTCGTTGGGTGTGATGTGTACGCGTCTGAACCCTTTGAAGCCAAAAGGCTGCATTCACGTGTCGACCTGAGGTCTATGGCTTAAAAATTTTAACACGTTGCATTATCATTTAATAATATTATTATATATTTATCTCATAATTATTATATGATTTTATCATTAGATTTACTAATTCCTTCCCAAAATATAGTGTTTTTTTTTTTTTTTTGGAGAATTTAATTTTTTTGATATTTTAATTATTATATTTCAAAAATAATAATTTTTTTAAATTATCATTTGACTTTTTTATAAAAAATATCAATTATCATAATTAATAAATTTAAAAGAAAGATAAAACAGAAAATTTATATTATTTTAGTCTTTATTTTTTAAAAATTAACTAATATTTTGAGACAATATAAGGTAGCATAGGGATCAATATTTTGAGACGGATGGAGTATAATTTTTTAGTTATTTTAATTTTTTATGAAAGATATACAAAAAAATAAAATAAAAGATATGCAAAAAAATTTTTAAAAATAATGTAATAACTTATAATAACATTTTAACTAAAAACCTCAATTACCAAACGTATATAAATTAAGGTGATACTTGATAGCTTAATTTATTTTTTTAAAAATTTAATATATTAAGTGAAAATCAAATAACTCGTTTGATAAGCACCATGAATTTTACTTATAAATTTTAAGTGATTCTTACCATATAAGTTAAAAGCTAGTAAAATTTAAATAGATAAAAAATAACTTATTAACTAAATTTATAATTATTTTACATTTAATATTGACATATACTGTTATGATCTTACTATCGTTGTTAGTGCCACCACCCCTACCATAATCACTGCCATCGACACCAGCTTTACGTGTGTACCACCACTACCATTACCACCATCTTCGCCACCATTACTTTTATTACGAGAAGTACTGTCATCATTTCACTATCACTATCACTACTACAATCCTTCATTTTCGTCATCACCACTATCATCACTACATCGTCATTAGCGCTACCACTACCGAGTCGAGTCGAGTCGAGCCGAGCTAAGCTTTAGTATGTTTGGGTTTGTTTATTAAGATTTTAACGAATTCGAACTCAAGTTCAAGCTCAATAAAAATTTAATAAACCGAGCTTGAGCCGAATTGGTTTAGGCTTGACTCGAGCTTGAGCCTGTTTACGAGCCTTAACGAATCAAAAAATTTATAAATTCATACTTGCATATGAGACTAAAGTTACAATTAAAACTTTGATTATATAGTTATATATACAATATATATAAACATTCTAAAAAAAATCAATATTTTACCAAAATAATAATATATACTACCACTATTATATAAATGTACTATCTATAGTTAACTATTATTTGCATTTGTATTTTTTAAATATATATATAATAAATATTAAACGAGCCAGCTAGCTAACTAACCGAGTTTACGAGCCGAGCTTTCGAATGTTTGGGCTTATTTGTTAAAATTTAACAAGCTCGAGCTTGAACGTAAAAAAATTTTAACAAACCGAGTTCAAACGAACTCTTACCAAGTCGAGTTCAAGCCTGTTCACGAACGCCTCTTTTTATTTGCAGCCCTAACTAGGGGTAGGCAAGAATTCACCCAATCCACCAGAACTGAATGGCTCAAATCAATCTGCTACCAAATAGACAGTTTCAATGGTCGTAGTAGACGAATGTAGATGTATTTTTCTCAACCTGTCTAAGTTTGGACAGATGGTGTATTGGAATACCACCCGACCCAACTCGATTTGCAAATACCCCTAAGAAAATAATGTTGTGCTTTTATGCTTCTCATGTTAAAAAAAAAAAAAGGACCTTTTATTTAGTATTATATTAGCATATTCCCTGTGCATATAGGTATAAATAAATAATCAAATATTAGTTTCTAAATAAAAATAATAATATAAAATTTATTTAAGTTATATAGTAAAAATGATTTATAATCAATTAAATTTTATTCATTTTTATCAAAGTTACACATAAGAAAAGATTTTTATTCTAATGTCGTTATGTTTTAAGTTCTTAATAAACAATTGTATGTCATAATTTAATTGGTAAAAGTTAAAGAATAAGTTACACAAATTATATTTACGATAAATATACATATCGTTTTATAAGGTTCATAATTTTAATTTACCATATGATAGTAGTAAATTGCATTTGTTAAATACTAATTTTTGCTTATTTTGTAAAGCCTAAAAATTTGTCAACTCAAAATTGTAAATTGTGATATATCATAACTTTTACGTGAAAATTAATTATGATTGACTTGTGGTGTTAAACTTAGACGTGGCCTTGAAGCTACTTGACTCAATATTTATGTTAATGTGACCTTCAGTAATCATTAAAAATTATCTTTATCGGTTTGTGACCTATATGAGCTAATTTGAGAGTTTCAATATTAGATTAAATATTAAAAACTAGTCTAGAAAATCTAGTTTGAGTCTATTTTTTTCCCAATAATTCTTAGTTTAAGCTATAATATATCATATTTTAGTAGCTCAATATCATAAAAAATAATAATAATAATCTTAATGTTTATAGTGCTTTTTATCAATCAATAAAAAAAATTATAAATATTAAGAGAATTACATTTAAACAAATTTTAACATAAAATTTTTACTTTAAAATAACTAATTTTTGAGATAGCAACTAAAATAAAATTCAATCATTATTATATGGAGAAACATTTGTAATAAGAGTTTGTAGTACACAATTTTAAAAAGTAATATGTACTCAACTTTATGTTATGTTTGATTCGCAGATTTCCGTAGAAATCTGAAATGATAAAGGAAAAAGATAGATGCCATGTGAATGAAATATAACTACATTTTACCTAATTTCACACACTTTTTCATTTCCCCTTTCAAAATTTCTATCCATGTAGCATTCTGGAAATTTTCTTCATCACTCGAGCGATGGATTGTTCGCTCGAGCGGTCTGACATGTCATCTAATACTTTTGCAGGTTTGTGATTTTGGTTATTGCTGATGCTCGCTCGAGCGCAAGATTGTCGCTCGAGCGGTCTGCCTTGTTTGCTCTGAATTTCTAGGAGTTCGCGTTTTGCGCTCGAGCGACAGTTTCACTGCTCGAGCGGTCTGTTCAAATATAGCATCTTTAAAAAGCCATCTTGGTCCACTTTTCTCCATTCTTTACTCTTTCATATTCTCTTCTACCATTTTTTGTCGATTTCAAACTTTCTACTTATTTTCTATGTATAGTTCTTTAGATCAAAACGTAGAGGGGTCGCGAGGGCTTCATTTTAATCGGAGCAGACTGTGTTTTTGTCGCCGTAAATTTTTTGGCTTTCTCCTCGTCACTTCAAGAGGTAGGGATTTCTTTATTATTTTTCAATACCTCGTCTATAGATAAACATATGGTAAATTTTATTGCATAAAAATCATATCCATTATGGATTTCTTAGAAAATCATGGAACGGGATCTAGGGTTTGATATTGGGGTTGAAATTGTTAAGTTGATTGTTATTTAGGTTAATTGGGGAGTAGTTTAACATATTTATGTTGAAAGGGAGAAGAAAAACCCTAATTTAATAGTTTGACTTAGTGAATTAAAAAGGGGGTAAAATTGAATAATGTTTATGTTTTGTTAATATGGATTGTGTAATTGTGTTAATAACAAAAATGGAGAATTAACCGGGGCATTAGAATTATTTTGAATTAATCATGTTAATTTGAGTTGGATTACAGCTTTGATATCCATGGATTTAATTTTTTGAATTGAAGAGAATGGATCTTGGAGAAAGATTGGGGTATGGAAATTTGAAAAATAAGAGAATTGATTTTTGAAAAGGGAAAGAAACCATAACGTTTTATAAATTTAGAAATGAACTTGAGGTTGAATTATGAATATTTTATTTTACTATTGATGTTGTTGGACTTAAAATCACATGAGAGTTGGATTGTTATAATACGTGTGTTAAGTACATGTGTTTAGACGTTTTGTCCTTGGTCATTGATGGAGGATGACACTATTATTGAGTAGATATTGTGTATGTATTAAACCTGTGTTATTTGTGCTCTTGACATGTTGTGATGGTTGGCAATGTACACTACGTTGAGAATGAAAGGTGCCATAACTTTCCAACTAGCACTTGGAGAATTGGTTGCACTTAGAATAAGAGGTACTAGTACCTTCTAGCTAGCACTTGGAAAACTTGGCAGAGCTCACTTTGCTTGTTTTTGGTTTTCCAAAAACACTTTTAAAAAAATTCTACTTTCTTGTTTTTCGTTTTTTTTTTGTTTTTACTATAATTTTTTAACATTTTAAGCAATTTTTTTTTTAGTTTTAGACACACCTAACATAAATACACATAAAAAGTATAATTCTTGTGAAAAAAAAATCTTTTAAAAATTCACTAAATACCAAAAATACAAAAACAAAAAAAAAACTAGAATTCAGTATATTTTTACTATTTTTATGTATTTATTAATTTTTTAAAATATTTTTTCACAATTTTTTACTTTTTAGATAGATCTAAGTAAGATACATCTAAAAAAGTAAAAAAAAAATGCTTAAAATTTTAAATATATTCACTAAAAACAAAAAAGCACGAAAAATAAAAAACTTAATCCAAAAAACTCAAACCAAACACACACATTACTTTCTAGCCGGTGTTTGGTAAATTAGCATTTTGTTATGAAAAGGTGTATCCTTGGCTTACCGCGATTAAGGCCGGTAGAGCAAAGTTTTGTTTATCATGTTTGTCTCAGTGTATCTATGTATATTATGCATTATTATGGTTATGGTTCAGGAAGGTCAGGTTGTCTTATATATTAAGTAGATAGCTGTTGAGTCTTTGTTGTTTTCATTTTCATGTAAGATGTTTATGTGTACATGTGAACGTATCAAGTTAATTGTTGAAAATATCTCTTTAACCTTGGGCTTAAGGGCCGAAAAACGTGATGAACGTGTTGAAGATGAACGTAGGTTACATATTGAGATTGTAAGTAATATGAGGAAATCGGATATTTGTGAATATATTTCAAAAACAAAACGGTTGTTATGTGATATTTTTGAAATGGAAAACCAAAAGGAAATGTGAACCTTCTGTATCATCGGAAGAATTAGATGATTTTGGAAAAAGTAATTATGTAAATATACTTTGATATAACCATCACGTTATTTATATAGTATGAGTTAGAGCATTCGTGATTATAGTTATCTGTAAGTTGTTATTGTTTGGAATCATGTTAGGATCCCCACAGGACTTTATTTTTATCCCACGTTTGTAAACCACCCGGAACTCCGCTCCGTGCGCGGGGGCGTAAATCGTGGTTCTAAGCTACTACAGTTTGGACTCATGTCACGGTTCTGAATCTAATTTCACAAAGTGCAATGTAAGACTGATAAATCACCAAAGAGTCCAAATCCGGCAAATCGTTTTGGAAAATTGATTTTAATCAAAAAGGGCCAAACATGGACTGTTTTGCCAGATTTCAGAGTTGCCACCTAAATATTTTATTTTTGGAAAATTTAGGAAACCCTGACTCGTGCCGAAGGCCACATGTCCGTCATCACCAAAGTTGCCTCAGCTCGGGAACTTGGGTACGAGAGGGGAAGGTCATGTAATGAGCACCCCCGGTCGCCCGATCAAAGGATCGGCCTTTACTAACATGATATGTTGTTTTTGAAAACACATGCGTTCTTATTTCGGTTTATTAACTAGCTTACTATGTGATGCGCACAGCATACAAGTATAGACTAGATCGCCTAAATTGGAACAAAACATCTCATATTTGTGTTTCAAAAATGGTTTGAAGTTGCTACCCTCAAGCAGGCTAAGACGCGGATTTGCCACCCTCAAGTGGGCTTAAAATAACATGATTTTGCCACTCTCAAGTGGACTTAAAACACACATTTCGATGAATTGTTCCAATTCAAACAATGAAGCCTTCATCTACAGGCATTCATGCAGTTAAACACTTAAGCAGTTAGCCTCATGGCAAGCATGCTATCATGGCAGTCACTTACACACATGCAAGGATGTTAAAGCATAAACACTCACAGTGTACTCCGAGCAAAAAAAGAAGCCAGTTAGTAATCAATGCATGATCCTAGCTATGTTAACAATGCCTAATGCAACACATGAAAAAATGCAACTAAGATAGGCTCGGCTATTCTAAGATGTTATCTGAATGCAACTTGATAACATATATTCAAATTGGTATTGAAATACAATGCAATTTGTATGATGCGCCGAACCTGGTGCATGCAAGACAAATGAATGGATACAAACATGCAAAGCATAAGTATGCTAATTGAAACATGCCCTAAAACTAACCATCAAAAGTTGATAAGTAAAAAGGAGAAAGACGTGGGGTTGGAAAACATGCATCACACACACGCACGCTTATTACAACAGTTGTGCCCTCTCGATGGAGGGTCCGAATAATAAGCTAACTAGCTAATCTAAGCTAATTAAACTAATTATTACAAAACGAAACTAATTAACTAACAAGTTAACTAATTATTACAAAACAAGCTAATTAGCTAACTTACACTAGCTAATGAAATACAAATGAGTAGCTAAACGCATTAACTACTTAAGCACAGAACCAAAGTGTAAGCTAGCTAAACAAAGCAGTTAAAGAGAGCCTCAGGGCGAGAAGCACATGCATGCTCGTTCGCCTCATTCAGAAATCCATCGCTATGCCCCAACTTGCCTCTGTTTGCAATTGTTCTTAGGACACTGCACAAAGCTCCAAATAGCTTCTACTCCATCATGGAGACCTTTAGGAGCATGGCCGACCACTTATTGGTGTTGCCAACCACCTGTAGACCACTTACATTTCTTTGCAGACCCGAGAAAAAATTCTGCACAACTCCATTTTGCTTCAACAGAGAACGAGAAGGGACACAACAGTGTATTTGCAAGGTATGTTTGCACAACCACTCTCCCTATCATTTCTCAAGCTCAAGGGAGTGTAGTTCTTGACTCTCGGGCCACCAACCGAGCATCGCAATGCACGATGGCCGAGAAGCCAAGATTGCACAATTCAATGTAAATAAATGCACAAATAACACATAAGGGCCTTAACCTCTATCATGTATGATCAAGAGGGTCGGCGACAAAGAAATGAGGCACGTTTCATCACTTCAAGTATGAAACGTCCCTCGTTTCTCGTGTTTGGACTAACACCCTATCCAAACACAATGCAATGCAACATGATCAACCTATCAAAGCCAATGGCATGCAGACAATGCTAATGCAACATGAGCATGCAAACACAATGCAATGCAACATGATCAACTTACCTATGCTAATGGCATGTAAATAATGCTAATGCAACATAATCAACCTAGCAATGCAACATAAGTATGCAAACAACAATGCAATGTAACAACATGCAAACAACATACAAACACAATGCAATGCAACAACATACAAACAACATGCAATATGGACTTAAACCGAATATGGACAGACCTCAGTCATGCCCAAAACAATGGCCAAAATGCTAAAATGATGGCATGAAATGCAAGATAATGCATGCTCATGCAATGGCTCACCAATTAAGCATAAGAGCACAACTCTCAAAAGCACTCAAGGAATGACAAATGTAAGAGTGTAGCCACACTATAAGCACTGAAATACCATGTGAAATGATGTCATGGCAAGCAAACATCTCAAGTATGGCATGCTAGAATCCTTAAGAATAAAAACTAGTGAATGAGACTACACAAGAGGCATGCAATGCATGGTACAAATGGATGAATCAGCCACAAACAGAGCTCAAATAGGTCAAAACAAAGACCAACACATGCTGAGATTGGAGCTCAAAAGTCTAGGCATGCATGCATACAAGCTAGGCCACAAACAAGGCAATAATGCACAACCCTTGAAAGCATTCAAAGAGTGAAAGAAGTGGGAACATGGCAATGTTATATGCCCTGAAATAACATGGTAGATGATCCCAAATCATGCACATGCCACAAATGAAGCATGCTATGGTGCCTAAAACTCAAGGCTAGCGAGGCTAATTGCACTATAGCTATGCAATACATGAAGCATATAGCCAAGGCAACCCAAAATAGTTCTAGAACATGCCAAAATGATACTAAAACATACATGGAGCAAAGCCAAAACAAGCTAGCATGAAGGGCCAAACCATGGAGCATGCAAGGGCAATAAGGAGGATTACACTACACCTACCAAAACCAAGCATGAGATAGCTTCACCAACAAAAATCAAAGTTATATTATGGCAAAACAACACCAAAAACACACTGAAATTGTGACCCGAAAGCCTAGGCAAGATGGCATACACAATGGCTCATGTTTAAAGCATAAAGCACAAACCTCCAATGCATTGAATGAGTGAAAGATGTGAGTGTATGGCCACACTACATGCACTGAAATCACATATCAAATGATTCCAAATCATGTGAATAGCCCAAGTAATGCATGCTAGTGGCTTGGAAACTCAAAGCTAATGAGCTAGGATGCATTATGGCTATACAAAGCAAGGCATGCATGACCAAAACAACATAAATTAGACCTTAATCATGGTAAAACATGGCCAAAAGCTTCTTGGAGTTAAGCCAAAACATGCTAAAATGATGGTCCAAAAGCATGATACATGTTAGGCTAGTAAATAGAATTACACTACAAGTGTGTAAAGCATGCATGATGTGATCAAACCAAGCCAAAACAGTGTTATATCATGGCAAAAAAAGGCCTAAGACATGCTGAAATGGAGCCTCAAAGAGGTAGAAAAACATGCTAACTTGGTGAGCCACAAATACAAGCAAACAAGAGAAGAGGAGGGGAGACAACCCCCTCCTATTTAAGACCTCAAAACACACTTTCCACCACTGAAATTTCTCTGGAATTCAATGGTAGAAAGGTCATGCAAAGGCTAAAACAAATGCCTAAAGGGATGGCTCAAAACAAGGCCAAACAAGGCACAAGAGATGGGGTAGATCACCCCCAACACCAACAAGGCCTTAAACAAACACTTCAAGCATGTGAAATCAGAACTTTTTGCAGTAAAAAGTCAAGCCAAAATAAGCATGAAAATGGGTCCAAAAGCTTAATCAAAATAAAGCTTTAAAGGGCTAGTTGTCTCACCCTTGTAGAACCACTTCAAAGCTGCAACTCCAGCAACTTTTCTAAGCTCAAACCAATCCAAAAACACCAAAACCAGCTTCTAAGTGCCGCAGCAACAAAAGGGTGGTGTTTCACTATGTGTTTCTGTGCAAAAGTAAGAAGAAAATGGACTTTTAAGCACAAAACAAGAGAGAATGAGCAAATATAGAGATAGGCGTGTATGTATAGCTCAATGCCAAAATTCTGAACCTGGAGAAAGGAGAGAGGGCCTCCCTTTTATAGAAAAACAAGCCTCAAGCTTGTTGAACAAGCTTGAAGCTAGATGTAATCCCTCCATACACATATATGGAGGATGGTTTCTGTGCTCACCAGTTGGCACAACTGGCAAGAAAATATCTTCAAAAAGATGCAGGAAAGCTGCCGACTACTTGAAGTGGTCGGCCAGCTACTTACACTGGTCGGGTGACCAGTAAAAGTGGTCTCCCAAAAAGAAAAGTGGTCGGCCAGGGGGGAGAGGTGATCTGCACCAGGAAATAAATGTGGTGGCATGGTGGGAGACCACTTTTTCCAGTTACAAACCACTTGTAGACTACCAAAAGTGGTCTATAGGGAAGAAAATTGGCTGGTAGGGAAGAAAAGTGGTTTTCAGGGAGAGAAACTGGTCTCCAACCCTCATTACACCCTCCAAGCAAGGAAAACAAGATTTGTGCCAAAAACAAACCAAAAATGATGCAAGACAAGCGTCCGGGGGTCGGGGCGCGCAGCTGGAAGCCTCGAAAACTAGTCTACGGGCACCAAAAGTGGTCTACGAGAGAAAAGTGGTCTCCAAGACCTCTGTGTCCCTCTAGACCAAGGCAACAAGGCATGGTTCGAAAACCAGGCCAAAAGGAGAACGGTAAGCAGTCCCGAGACAAGGCGCGGCGGCCGAAGGCTCCAAAAACCGAAAACTAGTCTACAGGAAGGAAAAGTGGTCTAGAAGACCTCTCTCTCCCTCCAGGGAAGGAAAAACAAGATTTGTTCAAAACCAAACCAAAAAGGAAGCAAGACAAGGTGCTCGGTCAAAGGCTCCGGAAACCAGAAACTAGTCTACAAGAAGGAAAAGTGGTCTACAGATATCTCTCTCCCTCCAGGCAAGGTCAACAAGGCTTGGTCCACAAACTGAGCCAAAACACAAAGAGTATAGAGGCCCGGAGGCAAGGCACTCAGCCGAAAACTTCGGAAACTCGAAACGAGTACAAACATGCACTATCACCGAGCGCTCAATAGATGACGTCTGAGTCTTAAGGTCGGTCAAAAATGGGGTGTCTACAACGTTGCTAATCTTTTTTCAAGTGAATGTCGAGAAGTAGTTCAAGATCGAGAATCTTCTTTATCTGGTGGCCATGGAGCTTTTTACTTGTTGGCGGAATGTCGTGGTTGTAAAAGGGTTGAACCCTTCCTTTCATATATAATGATGTAAGCATACGGGCAAAGTATTTAATTATATCCCATGTTGCATCCATTATGTATTCAAATAAGAGATTTAGCTTTTATTTATTCTTGTTAATGTATAGAATTTTCGTTCGTTATCTCTGAAACTGTATTATAACCATGGTTTTTGGTAAAGTTATCCATGAAATAATAAGTGGGGCCTTACAACCCACAATCATGAAACAAACACAACATCAATATTTGAAATGAGTTTTGAATCCTTTGTTGTATTGATATATACTATCTATAAAAAAAATTAAAAAAAAAAAAAAAAAAAAACTATATAATATTTGGTGGCAGAAACAAATTCATAAAATGGATCATCAGTCACATTATAAAGGAATAAAGGCTAGCCAAAAAAAGATTTTTTTAATATTTAAAAAAAATTAAATATCAAGAGAAATAAATTATGGAATATGTGAATTGATTCCTATATTTTAGTGTTACAAAAATCTAAATTTTAAAATTGATCATTTTCAAATTTCTAAATTTAAATTTTTAAATGGATTAATTAACTTTCCTTTTAAAATGTGTATATCAAGGCATAATAAGTATTTTTTAAAATGATTCAATAAAAGCTAGAATCAGTGTGTTTGGTTTGAGTTTTCTGGATTAAGTTTTTTAAAAACTGAGTTTTTTGGTTTCCGTATTCTTTTGTTTTTAGTGAATATTTTTAAAATTTGAAACATTTTTTTTACTTTTTTAGATGCACCTTAGTTAGAGGTATCTAAAAAGTAAAAAAATTGTGAAAAAATATTTTAATAAATTAATAAATACATAGAAATACAAAAAATGTACTGAATTCTTATATTTTTTTGTATTTTTGGTATTTAGTGAATTTTTAAAAGATTTGTTTACAATTTTTTTACTTTTTAGGTGTATTTATGTTAGGTGTGTTTAAAAAGTAAAAAAATTACTTAAAATATTAAAAAAATTCAATGAAAACAAAAAAACACGAAAAATAAGAAAGTAGAATTTTCTAAAAAGTGTTTTGGAAAACTGGTAACCAAGCACAGTGATATAATTTTTTTAAATTTTTTTTGAAACTGATTGGTTAACTTTTCTTTTTAAATTTATAAATTGATTAATTAATTTTCTTTTTGAAATGGGTAAATTAAGGCATAATAAGATTATTATTTTTTTAATTTTAAAACTGATTAGTTAACTTTTCTTTTCAAATTGCTAAATTTAAATTTATAACTTAATTAATTAACTTTCCTTTTGATGTGTAAATCAAGGCATAATAAGATTTTTTTTTTTAATAATTCTATAAAAATGCCAATAGAAGATTTTTTTTAATTATTTAAAAAATAAGAATTCTAGAAAAAGAGTATGTGAGTTTTGAGTTTTACAAGACTCTTCTCATTGGAAATCCCATTTTCCTTAATATATAGTATAGATAATTTATGAAATAAGAAAGGTAGACCTTTATTTTTATTATAAAAAATAAAGAATAAAAAATTTTGCAAGCAAAATAGTAAAAAAAATAATGAAAAATAGTTCAAAAAAATGCCCATAATAGTAAATTTCAAATTGCCAAACTAATTCGCATCTACCTACCAATTCGTAAGGCTTGCTCAATTTGCATCTGCAACAAAACGGACGGATGTGGATTTATTTTCCTGAATCTGCCTAAGTTCCGACTAATAGTGGATAAGAGGCCACCCGACCCAATTTGATTCACGAGCGCCCATAGCTACTACCAACACCAGCCATCCATCTTCACTACACCACCGACGAGTGTTCATGGGTCGATTTGGGTCATGTGGCACTAAATTTACAACCAACCCAGTCATAATTGGTTCTGAGTTTTTAGATCCTGAACCAAACCAATTATGCACTAAATCAACCCAACCTAGCCCAATATGGTTCAAGTTGAAATCACGGTTTCATTATATTATAAATAAGTGAATCAATCAATAATAAAAAAAATTAAAATAAACAAGTTTTTAACATTTAAACATAACAAACAAACAACAAAATATTGTTTTATGTAATCAAAAACAAATTAAATCAAACTAAAACTTAAATATAATCAATATAAATTAAATTCAGTAGTACAATCAATACAAATTAAATCAATTGCAAAATCCAACTCAAACTTGTAATAACCCCGAACTATAATTAGCCACTAAACCATAATTAAGAATGCTTAATAAGTAATTAAGATGAAATTTCGAATTAATTGCATGTGTATTGCATTATTTGTGTTTATATCTATCTGCTATAGGAATATCTGTTGGTGTTTCTATTTTGTTTTGTAAATTGAAGGCCTTATTAGCGTCCGATCACAAAATTGACTTAATTTATGTGTTAGTTGAAATTTTTAGAATTTTATGGTAGGTTTGATTGAATTCCATTCGGAATCAAATAATTAGAATTAAATAATTGTGATTGACTAATCTTAAGCTAAGTTTAATTAAACTAAGCTAAGTGGGCCTATATAAAGCCAAAATAGCCTTTAGAAGCCATTTTGATCATCTTTGTACTCATCTAAACATGGGTGAGAGAGACTTAGGAAAAGTTGAGTTCAAAGCTTGAGTATTGTAAAGACTTGAAGGATTTGACTTGGACACTCAAACAATTAGCCAACTAGAGTTCAATTAAGCATCTAAGGTGAGCATTCAAGCCTCTAGTCTTGTAATTTAATTGGTTAGTGTATGCATTCAAAGAAATTAGGCCATGAGATGCATGAATTGAACTAAGAAAGTAGTAAAGAAGAGCATCCCACGCATGCATGTACATTTCATGGAGTTTTGAGGTTGTTTTCAAAGATTTCCTCTCATGCATGTGGTAATTCTAATATGGTTTTAAGAATTCATGACATTTCTCACCATTAGACCTTATTTGATCATGTTTTGGAAGCTTTGAAGCCAAGTCAATACATGCATGTTATACATATATACAATTCTAGTTTAGTTTTGTTCAATTGGCAAACCTTTTGGACTTGATTTTGTGAAATGGTTTACAAGTCAACATGTACAACGAATGTCTCAATGTTTTACTAAGTTTCGGCCCAAAAGGATGTGTTTTGATGCTTTGAAAATGGATTTTGCAACTTGAACATCAATTTGGAAATTCTAGAATTCTGCCTCTCCGCTCGAGCAACATATCCTGCACTCGAGCGACCACCATTTGTTTTGCACTTCAGCTCAAGCGACTAAAAGTTGGCTTGAGCGTAAAATGCATGCTCCCATAAGTTTACACATTTTGCAGACCACTTGAGCGACCAGAGTTGCACTTGAACGAAGACCTGAATCTCATGTTCGAGCGGTCGTCGAATAGAGAATTCACCCAACTAGTACTTTTGCAGAGTTTACAGACTGCTCGAGCGATCGAAGTTGCGCTCGAGCGACCACTCTTATTTTTGAACCTCTACTCGAGCGAAGGAAGTTGCGCTCGAACGAAGACCCTGTTTTCAGCAAATTTGACTAAGTTTTTTGACCCATATTTTGGTATCCTCATTGCATCTTAGGCATTTTTAAGCCCTAATTAAGACAAAATAATGAGGATAAGACTTAGAAACACACTAAAAACGAAATACAATAAGTTAACTACTATCCGAGTGTGTGTCTCAATATGTGTATCTGTTATGTTTGTGTAGGTCACGTGCCGCAAGTTATCTGATTTATCTGCTCTGTTCTATTTTGAAGCCATCAGTGAGTAATAACTTAGTAAACCTATGTTCAACTTTATTTATTTTTTGTATAATGAAATAAGATCTATTTTTTGAAATGTTATGTTCTGTACAATGAATGATTGTCCAATTTCTGACATGTATTCGTGGCATCCGTAGCATCATATGATATCTGTTAGCTATAACCCGGTATCAAAGGTTCCATTATGGAACTTAGTATACCTGTTGTCTGTTACTCGTACCAGAGACTCAATTATGGAGCTCAGCATATCTGTCATTTGTTATCCAGATCCGGAGGTTCCTTTATGGAACTGGTTCCTCATAACCACCATCTGTTCTGCATCTATTCTGTATCTGTTCTGTTAGCACTAATGGATGTACTACGTATAGTTAAGTATGAACTTGGATTTATGTATATGAATATGAATTTATTTCTGATATGAACTATGATTTCCGAATCTGATATAGGACATTATTCAATTAAAACCCTTTACTCTGTTATTATTCACTAGGCTTCTGTTTATTCTATTACTTATTTATGTCGGTGATTAGGCGCATGGCCAGGCTTAATGCTGAACGCCTGGAGCTCTGTTTTGTTGGTCAACCCTTGTGTCTCCTGAGGAGGTTTCGAAAGTCATATGGTCATGTTTTGTGAACGTTTAAGACTTTGTTTTCTTTTTGGATTATGAACAAGTTTTTTGCTTATCTGTATATCGGGCTAAGTCCCATTTTGGTTATATCTATAATGATTGTGACGTAAGACTACTGTACTTATGACGTCATGTATATATATATAAAGTTTTGAAAATTTATGTACCATATATGTCTACACAGCTCAATGGACTATGTATGTTCTATATTTGTTTCCGCTAATCCCTTATAATTTGCTAATCAAGTCAGAGGCCTTCGGTAATCCGAGAATTATTAGCCGGTTATGACGCTAAACCTGTAGGGGTGGGTTTGAGTCGTGACAAAACTTCTATTACTTACTACAATCACCTAATAAGGTTTGGCTTCTCTCTAGTCTGTGATCGGACTAAAGGATACTGTTAGGCCCGTGAGAGCCCACAACGGGTCTCATTTTGATAATCTAAACCATCAATGTGTAGAACTCGGTGAGTACTATATACTTGTAAAAAATCACGTTGATCGGATATCGATAGCTATGTGATCAAATCAGTTTTGTATTAAAAAAATAGACGGTGAAAAAATAAACGGTTGACAGAAATCTAATCTGATGAAATAGCTATCGATATCCAATCAACGTGATATTTTACAAGCATATAGTACTCGATAAGTTCTACATATTGAACGATTTGGATTATCGAATTGAAACCCGTGGTGGGTCCCCACGGGCCCAAGCCAATCCCCACCTAATAAATCTTTTATAATATATCAATTAAGTAAAGACATGTCAAAATTATTAAAATTTTCAAATATATATATAGATTCAGTTTTTGAGTTGGTTCAATTTAGACTAAATCTAAACCAAGAACTAAACCAATTCTATCAGTTTGATGATTTAAAGAGTCAAAACCAACCCAATGCACCAAAAACCAAACAAACACAACCCAAAAAGATCGATTTGGTTTGATTATTTAGTTCACTAGGTCATTTAAACACCCCTAGCACCACCCTTCTACCATTACTGCAACTACTTTCCCTTCACTTCTACATTCACTTCCATCACTACCACATCACCATCACAATATAAAAATTGTAAAAAAATTCATTTTGTACCTATCAAATAACTTATATTAATTGAGCACTTAAATTTTTTATCAAATAATTTTTTAACTTAAAAAAATCTAATATTTAGTTTTCAACTCTATCAAACACACAAGAAGTTAATGTACTCTGTTCAATTTCGTAATTATATTTTTAATAATAAATTTATCATTTTATGTAGCGAATTAGTACTAAACAAAAATATCACTGTGTAATCTAAACTCCATTTTGTTTGATCTCGCTTTGTTTATTTGCATTTGGAAAAGTTTAAAATTTTATCTTTATTTTGAACAAATATAAATTTTTTTAAAAAGACAATTTTTGTAAATTTGCCAAATATTTTTTCATATTTTTAAAAAACAAAAATTGCTACCAAACATACTTTAAAGGGCACTCGGTCTATAAATCCAAATTTAAATTTTATTTGGCTATAAGTCCACGCAGTGGAACACTTTTGTCCATAAGGACATAGTAGTGTGAAATGTCCAAACTACCCCTACATATATATATATATCACATATACATCGTTGAAATCCCTCATTTCTCTCTCACTCTCTCTTTCTTCAAACCCTAATCCCACATCTCTCTCTGTCTTCAAACTCTCTTTTTACAACTGGACTCGTCGCCCGATGCCGTCGTGGTCAAAGACCTGAAAGTTTGCTTCTTTTTGCTCTCTCTCACTCGATTGCTCTCTTCCTCTACTGTCTCCCTCACTATCCAAAACCAAAACCAAAACCAAACCCTAACCCCTCTCTCTCTCTCTCTCTCTCTCTCTCTCTCTCTCTCTCTCTCTCTATTTTTCTCCCTCCCTTTACGCATCATCGATCTCCTTCACTCGCCACTGATCTCCTCTCTCGTAGCATCTCTTTCTCTCTCTCATTCATTCCGCCGATTTACTTTTTCCTACGTCACCGCCATCCGTAAAGGCGATCTTGCCACCACCATCATCACACACTATTGCAGTAATTAACTCACTGATCGCCATTCTCCATTGCATAGCACACATTCTACCGTAACACTACCAATCGTCATCCTCCTTCGCGTTTATTCTATGGTTTTTTTGAAAAATCTTGATTAATTTATATATATGTGTGTGTATGTGGATTCATATTTGATTTTGTTGTTAGGGTATTATTGTTAGAGTTTTATCTATTCAACTAATCTTCTTCTTTTTTTTGGGTTAGGGTTTTAACAAATCTGTGGCTTTTTTCAACATATCTATGATTTTTTTGAAAAAACTTGATCAATTTATATAAGTGCTTTGAACAGACAGGTTGTGTTGTGTTGTGTTGTGTTGCTGTTGTTTGGTTGTTGTTGTTGTTGTTGTTATTGTTGTTGTTGATGATGATGATGATGACTTCCATCAAAGATTCTCTTTTTGTTTGGTTTGGAAGAGAGTGGAGAATATTTATGGTTGATTTCTTCTTCTTTTAGAATCCTCTATCTGATCATTTTCAACATATAGAAAAAAGATTATAGAATTTCAATAGATAATTTGAACAAGTAGAATTTTTTAACAAATAAAGTTCAATAAATAGATTTTATTTGGACAAATATTTGAATTTTGAATTGAAAAGATTAGAAAAGTAAACAAAGATGATAAAAAAAATTGAATAGATAGGGTAAAAAATTAAACAGATAGGAAACAATTGAATAAATAGTGAAAATTAGCACAAGAATTTCAATATATAGGAAATATTAGAGAGAGAGAGACAGACAGACAGACAAACAGACCGACTAACTGACAAACAGAAACAAAGATAGAATTTGAATAAACAGAGAGAAAAATCCACAAAATCACGAGATAAAGGGAAAAAATTGAACAAATAGGAAAAAATGGAACAGATAGATATAAATTTGAATAGATAGGGAAAAAAATTTGAACAGATAGAAAATAATTTGAACAAATAGATATAAATTTAAACAGATAGTCAACGAAAAGTCAATAGATAAAAAAAGCCTAGGGGTACAATTGAAAACAGAATGTCCTTAAAAACTAAGAAAATGACTTCTCATCAAACTATTTCACAAATGATGGACCTTTTACCAACAAAAAATATCTATTGGACCTAAAGTCTTATACCCTTCTTAACTTGGACTTTTCAACAATTATCCATACTTTAATATAGGCTATTTCCAATATTTAAATGACAACTTGATTTTTCATTGGACAATTTTTTAGTGTGATCTTGCATCTTATTTTTAATGTTCCGTTTTTTTGAGTGAAAAATATTTTTTTTAAAAAAAAATTCAAAAAATATTTTTTCAAAGAAAATATTTTTTATGTTTGGCCGTGGTGGTGGCGGAATGAAGGAGAAGGTGGAGGTGGTGGCATGGTGGTAGGGCTGCGACAGTGGTGATGGTGGTGTGGTAGTGGAGGTGAGGGTAACTGTAGTAGTGTGATGATATTGATAAGAATATAATCCGAAAAATATTTTTTGCCTTTCGAAAGTAAAAAATATTTTCTATCAAAATAAGCTTATTTTTCATTAATTATAAAAATAAAAAATTGTTGACTTTTATTTTTTATTATACTAAATATCAAAAAATATAAAAATAAAATAAAATTTTAAAAATATGTTCTATCAAAATAAACCGAACGTAAGTGTGTGTTTGGTTTCAATTCCATCTTTCATGATTGGGTGGGTATCCTTGTGCTATAAGAGAAGTATAAAGGGTAAATTTTGTGCTAGGCCATCAAATGAAAATCTTTACATTCATAATATCTTTTCTTATCCATAAAAATTTAAGAAATAATTATAGAAAAATGATAATAACACACAATATTTGTAAAATGATAGTACAAAATTTATTTGCACAATTTAATACATAAAGTGCTTATATTCTTATCACTTTACAATTATTTTGTGGTGTATTGGCGATATATTTTGTACAAGCCAATCGCAACTTAACACGTGGCGCAAAAAGGGTAATTTGGGGAGTGAGAGGGAGATTAATGACTGGTCTTGGGTAGACAGACTTGGGCGGAGTTTTCTTGAGACGATTTGAAGATTTGAGCAAGTGTAAATTTGAGGATGTGTGGCCCAGTCCGGAAAGAAGATGCTCGGTTAAGGCAACGCTTGGTTGGACCGAGCTACATGTTCTGGCGGTGGCAAAGCCAGTCGAGTTAAGTGACCAGCGCCCGGAAAGGCGTGGTCAGCCGAGGTACCTGTTTGCTCGGCAGGAAGGCCGACCAAAGATAAGCCGAGATACGCCTAGCCCGGTCTCTATTGAGCTTGGCTAGTGGAGTGCTTGGGCATGAAGCACAACACGGCCGTTGACAGCCGAGATGATGTTGCCATTGTAGAGCTCCCCAAGAGAAAATTTGGTCGGGTTAGGTGATGTTGACAAGGTTCTGTTGACAAATGGGATAGCAGAGCCACGTGTCAGGAGATGACTGGGAGTAGATATGGGGCGCAGAGGGTATATGAGCAGGTCTGCGCCCCCCATACGACAGACACGAACATTTTGTAAGAAAACTCTTACACTCAAACAATCTCCTCTCTCTCTCTATCTCAAGGTGTGTGCTAACTTGACCGTCGGAGGGGTTTTCCGGCCACACACTGCCGGGTAGCTCACCGCCGTTGTGTTTTCAGGTGATCGGACAGAAACGGAGCTCGGAAGAAAGGAGTACGGGCTTGTCGGAATATTTGCTCCCCGTACAGTTGGCGCCGTCTGTGGGAAGTTGACAGATAAAACCTTGTCTTCTGAAGCTCATCTGACCGCCTTTTATGGCTAACAACGAGGAGATTCAAGTGTCCGCCATCGACGGAGTCACTTCGGAGTCGGGCAGACGTAGAGAAGGACCTCCCACCATCTCTCCGATGGGGGACCTGGAGACATTCCCAGGAGGACAGTCAGGAGATGTGCAAGATAAGCGCGGGAGGAGTTATGGTCATTCACGGAGTCCAGAAGGTCATCGGCGGCAGAGAGACTCACACGCCAGATGTCTGGAAAGCAAGTTGAAGGACCAGGACACCATCATCTGGCGAATGGCGGCAAAGATGGAGGAGCTGAAGCGGCATGTCAAAGGGAAGGGTGTAGCTGGAGTGGGAGACCACAATGAGCGCACCCAACCCCGCCGTTCAGGTAGTCAGAGTCAGCGACAAACTCCGTCCATTTCTATTACTAGAAGTTACAAGGTTGGTGATTCCGACGTGCATGTAGAGAAGTCTAGCGCAAGATAGCACCTACCAGCCCTCACGTCCAGTAACGACGTCGAGGTACTCTTATTCCGCTCATTCAGAGGATTTGCGGGCAGTCTTAAAGGAGCAGGCTCGCCGGCGGGAGGCTCAAAGGATACTGGCGTTCCAGCGATTATCCTATGGGGTTCACGCCAGCGAGGAGGTCGGAATGCCTCCACCCTGACAAGTGGCACCGCTCCTGGTGGATTTAGATTTAGCAAGGTTGAGTGCCACCCCTTTCTCTCTGGAAATAGAGACAACACCTCTTCCGTCGGGCTTCTACCAGCCAAAGTTCACATTGTACGACAGGAAGACCGATCCTTACATGCATGTAAGTCATTTCCGACAGGTCATGGCTGGACATAGGCGGAATGATGCTCTTATGTGCCTCATCTTTCCGTCAAGTTTGGGCGAACTGGGCTTGAAGTGGTTTGAAAGGCTGCCGGAGTGGAGTATAGAGAGGTGGCATCAGTTGGCCGAAGCCTTTATGACGCGCTTCAAAACCAACACCAAAACACCAAAGGAAATGGATCACCTACTGAGTGTCAAGATGGAACCAAGCGACACATTGAAGGCATACAACTCCAGATATTGGGAAACCTTCAACGAGATCTTGGATTGCCCGGTCAACCTTTCAATCACTCAATACAAGCGTGGACTCCCGGTCGGACATAAACTGCGGGACTCGCTTACCATGCATCAGCCGACGTCCATGGGCCAGCTCATGCAACGCATCAATGAGCACATCCGAGTTGAGGATGATGCGTCAGCATCTACCGTGAAGGCTACCACGGTAGCAACAGACAAGAAGACAGCAGGTAAAGTGCACGCAGTTGGGCAAGAGTCCGGCCGCTCAAGTGACCGAGCAGAGGAATCGGACCGTGGCTCGAATCGCAAAAATCGGGGTAGAGGACGTCGGAATGACCGGGATGACTATCCCCGAGATGACGTAGCAGATTCAAACAGAAGGCTGAAGGCCAGGACTGGCATCACCACGGTCTTCAAGATTCCAATCTATCGCATACTTAGTGAAATCCGAAACGAGGAGTATGTCCGGTTTCCTGCCAAGTTAGGCGATGGACAGAAGGGCTACAATCCACGGTATCGTTGCACGTTCCACCGGGAGAGAGGCCACCGGAATAAGGATTGTTTGCCGTTGAGGCAACACTTGGAAGAGCTGGTCGCGGCCGGGCACCTAGACCTTTACATTGATGGTGGCGTCAAGGTGAATCAGGCTCCGGTTGATCCCAGGGGACAGGATGACCGAGATGCACCACCACAAGGAGTTATCAATGTCATCCACGGCATAGTAGAACCGGAGCGAGTTTGCGAACTCTGGGGTATGATCAAGAAGGCAGAACATATGAGGGAGGTTTTGTCGGTACAGCCTGCCATCAAGAGGGGGAAGACCGAAGAGAAAGATGTGATTAGTTTCACCTCAAGGGATCTAGAGCGTATCCAGACGCCGCACAACAATGCCCTAGTAGTGACACTCCGCGTCAAGGAATTTGATGTCAAACGAATCTTGATCGATCAGGGAAGCTCGGTCGAGATCATGTATTATGATGCGTTCAAGCAGCTCAAACTCCGGGAGACAGACTTGGCTTCGGCAACTTCGCCACTGGTTGGTTTCAACTCACAACCGGAGTGGCCCTTGGGAAAGATTATCCTGCCGGTCAAAGCGGGATCCGTAGTCAAGCAAGTGGAGTTTTGGGTGTTATAAGTGCCTTCGACTTACAACCTGATCCTTGGAAGGGGATGGCTACACGCTATGCAAGCTGTAGCGTCGACCTACCATCAGGTGATGAGATTCCCCTCGGCTATGGGGGCAATCGAGGAGATCTGGGGAGATCAGTTCATGTCCAAACAGTGCTTCGTGGCGGTGAACGACAGCAGGGCTGCCAAAGGCTTCGTGCAAATGATAAAAGGTCTAGAAGACCAAGGAGTTCTGGAGGATGTGGGCACTAAGGCAGAGGACAAAGCTGTGGAGGACTTGGTTGAGGTGCGAATTGATATGGAGCGGCCGGATAAGTTCTTCCTACTCAGTTCCAGCCTTACTGCCTAAGAGAGGACCGAAATGGTTGAGTTTTTGATGACCAACATCGAAGTCTTCGCATGGTCGCCTTACGACATGCCCAGCCTTGATCCAAGTTTCATCTGCCATCACCTCAATGTCTTCCCCGGAGCAAAGCCAGTTATACAGCGAACAAGGAGATCGGCGTTGCATCACGCCGAGGTAATTGCAGAGGAAGTGAAGAACTTGCTTGAAGCGCGAGCAATTCAGGAAGTGCACTACCCCCGATGGATTTCTAACACAGTAGTGGTACCTAAGAAGAACGGGAAGTGGCGAGTTTGTGTCGATTACAAGACAGTCAACCGAGCTTGTCCGAAAGATAGCTTCCCCTTGCCACGAATTGACTAGCTTGTGGACTTGACGGTTGGACACCACAGGCTCAGTTTTCTGGACGCTTGTCGCGGCCACCATCAAATTGCCATGCATGGGCCTAACCGAGAGATTACCTCCTTCACGACTCCAAGGGGACTCTTCTGCTACCGAGTCATGCCTTTTGGTTTGAAGAATGCCGGGGCAACTTTTCAGAGGATGGTCACCAAGATGTTTGCTCCTTTGCTTGGCCAGACAATAGAGGCCTACATCGACGATATGGTGGTAAAAAGCCGACATGAAGCAGATCACTTTTCTGACTTGGCCGAGATGTTTTCCATTCTCAAGAAGCACAAGCTACGCCTGAATGCATCTAAGTGTGCCTTTGGTGTGAGGTTCAGAAAATTTTTGGGATTCCTAGTCACAAACCGAGGCATCGAAGCAGACCCTACTCAGATAAGAGCCGTGCAAGAGTTGAAGCAGCCCAGCTCGGCTAAGGACGTGCAGCATCTGGCCGGGATGGCCGTCGCGCTTAATCGATTTATAAGCCGGTCATCAGATTGCTGCCGCCCTTTCTTCCAGGCATTGAAGTCAAAGTTCTCGTGGGATGAAGAGTGTAACCAAGCTTTGGCCGAGCTCAAGGAATATCTGTCTTCTCCGCCACTATTGGTTACGCCTAAGATAGGCAAGGCACTCTATCTCTACTTTGCCATCTCGCAACATGCAGTCAGTGCAGTGCTAGTCCAAGCAGAAGGAATTAAGCACCTCCTAATCTTCTACGTCAGTAAAACCTTGCTGCCGGCAGAGACGAGGTACCTGCCGTTGGAGAAGCTTGCGTTGGCATTGATGATGGCTTCAAGAAAGTTGGCGCACTATTTCCACGCCCATACCATCATCGTACTGACCGAGTTTCCTCTTAAGGCTTTGTTTGAACGGGCGGACTTCTCTGGCCGAATTCTCAAGTGGGCAGTCGAATTGGGACAATTTGATGTGAAGTTCCAGCCGCGCACAGCCATCAAGGCCCAGGCTTTGGCCGATTTCATTGCAGAATTTTCACCTGGAACTCATCCGGTGTGCCCGGTCGATATTGCCGCGGCAGATGAAGAGAATGCAAGCATGACCGAGAAACAACTTGGTGGAGTTGGCGACGCGGAATTTGCGCGCCCCACCGAAGTGCCCTCACTTTGTACAATTCCACCGACCGGTGACGCGATGACAGAGTCGAGTGTTATTGCCCAACCCACTCTGTCCGGTACCGCATCACTAAGGGGGGAAGAAATGGACCCACCCAGCACAGAATCTGCGGCCGGCACAATACTGCAACCTGGTGATTCGCTTACGGACTTGAGCATCGCAGATCAACTTGCTGAGTCCGGTCTTAGAATCACCAAGAGCAGTGGAACCAATCGATCTGAGAACTAAGCCGGACAGTAGAACAGCAGTGGTCCCATCACCCTTCGAAATTCTCAGGACCCTTCAGACTGTTGGAAACTCTTTATAGGGGAGATATGGAAACTTTTCGTTGATGGAGCGTCGAATCGTCACGGTACTGGGCTAGGTATTGTTCTTATCACACCGGATGGCCTCACCATTGAACATTCTATCACCCTTGGCTTCCCAAAGATCTAACAACGAAAGTACTTTGGTCGACTCAAGCGCTCTTCAGATGAAGGCTTCCGAGCTAATGGTGTACAGTGATTCCCAGCTTGTGGTTAACCAAGTCTCTAGGATTTATGAAGCAAAGGATGACAGAATGGCAAAGTACCAAGCTCTGGTCAGAGAACACATCAAGCAGTTTCAGGCAATCAGAGTTCAACAAATTGGCCGTGAAGAAAACAGCCGAGCAGATGAGCTGGCCGGCCTTGCTTCAATGGTAGATTGTACGTCTCCTAACCCCCTATTGATTGAATTCCTTCTACGGCCGAGTATTGAGGAAGCCGGGCAGACGGATGTACTCTGCGCCGCGCTAGGTCCTTCCTAGATGGACCCCATAATCCCGTTTCTCAGAGACCGGACTCTGCCAGCCGACAAGAAGGAAGCACACAAAGTCCAGGTGAAGTCAGAGCGGTTTTGGCTCTCTCCATCTGGAGCGTTGTATAAAAAGTCCTTCACCGGTCCTTATCTGAAGTGCGTGCACCCAAGTAGCGTGGAGACCTTCTTGTATGAAATTCACGAAGGCATCTGTGGCAGCCATATAGGAGGCCGGTCATTGGCCTACCGAGCTATTTCGCAGGGATACTGGTGGCCGTGTATGCAGGCCGACGCACAAAAGTATGTCCATAAGTACGAGAAATGCTAGAAATTCGCCCATTAGATCCATCAGCTGGCCAGGGAACTTCTTCCTCTCACCAGTCCTTGGCCCTTTGCCATGTGGGGGCTAGATATAGTGGGGCCACTCCCAACCGCACCAGGCAACTGGAAATTCTTCATCGCGGCCACAGATTACTTCACCAAATGGGTCGAAGCCGAGCCCTTGGCAACAATCAAAGAGAAAGACGTGAAGCGATTTGTCTGGCAGAATGTAGTCATGCAGTTTGGCGTCCCCAAGATTTTGATCTCTGATAACGGCACCCAGTTTGATGGTCGCCTATTCAGAGGATTTTGTGAAGATCTGAAGATTGAATTCTACAACTCTACTCCGGCTTACCCACAATCCAATGGTCAAGTCGAGGCATCAAACAAGACTATTCTGGATGGGTTGAAGAAACGGCTGGAGAAGGCAAAGGGAAAATGGGCTGAGGAATTACCCAGCGTCCTTTGGGCATACCGAACAACCCCGCGGCGATCTACCAGGAAGACTCCATTTGCTTTGGCTTATGGCATGAAAACGGTCATACCTTTGGAAGTTGGCATGCCCATTGTCACGACCCAAACCCGCCCCTATAGGTTTAGCATCGTAACTGGCCAGTAATCCTGGGATTACCGAAGGCCTCTGAGACCAATTAACATAATATTAGGGGCTAGCGGAAGCAAATAACAAATATACAAAGTCCATTGAGCTGTGTTGACTTATATGAAACAGAAAAATTAAAACTTTATATGTATATCCGATAGTCAACCATACTTATACCCACACACATTACATAATTTTAAGTACAGCCAACATAATCAAATCAAGTCTTATATATATACAGGACTAATCAAAACTTGAATCCAAGACACGTCGGGAACCTCCACGTGAGGCGCAATGGTTGGCTGACAATGAAACTGACCCTACAAAGCCTTCGGGCTTGCACTCCAGAATGCTCACCTATATACATATATATACAAACAGTGAGCTAAAGCCCAGTGAATAACATTAAGGTAAAGGGGTTAGTGAACGAATTCCGAACATTTCATATGTATAAAACAAATCATAGCATCATCATAGTCATCTCATATCAAAACATAATAATGGCATATCCCATAGAACATATCACATAACGTCTTCCGACTAGAGTAACCGGTCCCGGACACCGATTAAACACATATCACCACAATGAAGTGGCTAACGAGATCTCGTAAATGTCATGGACCCGCATTTTCATGCCGTCCCCCATGACTTGGGACTATCTATGGATGCCGTAATAGATTTCAAATATGGATCTTCGTTCACAGAAACATATATCATTTCAGAAATCATAGCTTGATATATCACATTTGGAACATAATTGCATATAAACGTATCTTTACGATAACGTTACTCACAGTGGTTCCAGTGAGCGGTCAATCAATCCTTGAGTCTTGACCTACAATCACAAAATACATAACACAAGCATGTCTTATCATTATACATTCAAGTGGCCATTAGGGCTTAGCTTTCATTACATTGGCTCTTATTCTTTCTCATAGAAAATAAACCGGTTTCTTATTTCGCATATTCTTTCATTACTAAGCCCTTCTTTTCCAAATAGATTGATCTTTTACTTGGCTTCTTAAACAATTACCACTAGATCAATGATTCATTCTTTAACTAATTAATCTATGTTGATTGGTAGCTTAATAATCTTTATTGAGTCACAAATCATGTCTAGAATGCCTTGGAAAGAGATGAGAATAAAAATATGAACTAAATGCAACTTTCCCAAAATATGCTGAAAATGAGTCTCCGCTCGAGCGCCACTTTGGTCGCTCGAGCGGGCTGTAAAATTTGAAAAATATCTGGGAGCTCGATTTTCACGCTCGAACGAGACTTCCCTCGCTCGAGCGGACAGTGTAAATTCTGCAAATTTCAAAATTGCAGTTTAAATTCAAATATGGTATTCAAAGCCTCAAAACATATATTTTTGGTACACAAAAATGGAGAATCATTGTATGATTTAGTAAACACTTCCAATTAGAAAATATTCATTTAAAATCATGTTCCAATTGCCCAAACTTAGTTTTAATTCACCTTATCAATATCAACCCACAATTCTAAAATGTAATTTAGACTTCCCAATCTTTTGAAATTCCATGATGTATGCAAAAATAGAACCCAAGTTCATTATTAATAATAAAATCAAACTTAACCAGTGAATTACAAAATCAATTCCTTAGAATTTCAACTTAGCTCAATCTATAATCCAAAACTTAATTTATGATCATAAATGTTCCAAAATGTGTTTAAATTGAATAAAACTTTTAAATTCAATTACATGCATGGATCAAACAAATTCATAATTTTCATAATACAATCAAAACTTTTTCTTACATTAGGATTAATTCCAAATTTCCATAAATTTGATTTTTCTAAAGCTTTTCCTTTCTCTCTTCAAAATATGAGATTGAATTAATCCAAATTATTCAAAATCTAAGATGCATGTGTACATAGAGTATTAAAACTTACAAAATTTGACCATGCATGTATAAATAAAACTCAATTTCATGCAAGACCACCAAAACCAAACTCAACATAATTGATTCCTAAACTAATTTCTATAAATTGAACATAACTCCATTGTATGGGTTAAATCTTCAACTAAGTCTTGTTGCATGCAATTTATAGAACCCAATTTATGAATGATTCTCAAAATCAAACTCAAACATAACAAATTTAAAGGATTATAACTTATATTTTCAACCTAATTTGATTAAACATGCAAGACCCAATTTCTATGAATTTATATAATTAATTCTCAACTAAAATCTTGAAAATTCCCAATGCATGTAAGAATAAACTTAAAATATGTAAAGGATGAAGAAAATCGAACCCAAATATTAAATCGCAACATCAATTTCTTAATCATTAAACTTAACTCAAATCTTCTACATTCTTTCTTATATCATGAGATTACACCCAACTACCCTTTAATTGCAGCTTGTAAGTAAATTATCTACAAGGTTTAAGTCTCAATTTTTTACCTTTAGTCTTCAAATTGATGAATTTCTTGTCAAATTCTTGAACTCTCTTCAATTCTCCACTTTTCCTTAGCTTTCCCCTTAGCTTTCTTACTCAATTTTCCCAGCAAATATCTAGGTAATTGACTCTTCCTTACTCACGGTCCTCTCTCTCTCACCCATGGCTCTGTCTCTCCTTCTCTCACGGTTTTTGCCAAGACAAAGTGTAAAGCACATAATGCACTCAACAAATAAATAAGTGGGTTTGCCTACTCTCTCTTCTCAAATGCATATAAAACATGAACTCACTAACACTCAAACTTTCTAGAATTTTCTCTCAAAACCTCAACATACCAATTAATTGGGTAGAATTAAATTAGTATATAATTACATATCAGTTTAATTAAACACCACTTAATTTTAGTTAACCTAGATTAATCCTAACTAATCACAAGTCCAACATAATTTAATTAGTCCAATTGACTTCGATTAGAGCCTAATTAAATATATTTAAAATTATCAATTCAAATCAGATTTTTAATCAATATCCCAATAAGGCTCCAATTATTAAATTAAACTTATTTCCAACCTCAATTTTGGTTTCTTAAATCATTTAGGTCTTCAATTTCTGATCAGACGCTAAGTTTCCGTCAATTAAATTACATATTCAAATAGGACACCCCATAAATAAATTTAATTCACAATAATCACAATTCTCAATCTTCATAATTTAATTAGTTTAATAAATTCCAATTAGGTTCTAATTAATCGAACCTTAATTTTACTAAACTGAAACGAATATTTAATTAAACTCCCAAATGGATCCATAATTAAGATTAAATTGATTCAACTTCTCAATTTTACTTCCTTAAGCCATTTGGACCCTTAATTTCTAATTTCGAAATAACTCTTTAACAGAATCATATATGAATCAGATCCTACAATTTTCATAAGTCCAAATTAAATTATAATACTCGGCACTTAAATTTCAAATCCTCTAAATTAATCAAGCACTAATCATTATACGTGATGGGATCGTTACACCCACCTTAAGAAGTGAGAGTTTTGAACCCGAGCTGAACGCCGAGGCTATTGCCCTGGAACTGGACCTGGTGGAAGAGCGTCGGGAGAAGGACCTTATCCACGTGGTCGCCTACCAACAAGAGCTCTCAAAGAAGTACAACAAAACGGTGCACCCTAGACCGTTCAAAGTTGGTGATTGGGTTTTGAGGAAAGTTATGGGCAACACCCTGGTGCCAGGTGAAGGCAAACTAGGGGCAAATTGGGAAGGACCCTACAAGATCACCGGTCTGGAGGGAAGAGCAATACCCCGGCCATGGAATGCGGCCAACCTTAAACTGTATTATTTCTAGCTTTAGCTTTCTTTTTTGTGCAAAGGAATTTTTTGGTTTGCACTTCAGAATGTAATTCTTTTTGTCAATATATAGAAGTGACCTTGTTTTGACCTTCAGATTGTTGTTTTAATGTAAAAACCGAGATGATTTACTCCGGTTGGAAGAGTTGGTGTTTTGTCCAACTTCGACCGAGATAATTTATCCCGGTTTGTTGAAGAGTTGATGTCTTGCTCAACTTGGAATTCCCAACCGAGATGCTTTACTCCGGTTGAAAGAGTTGGTGATTTGTTCAACTTAGTTATTCCAAACCGAGATGCTTTACTCCGGTTGAAAGAGTTGGTGTTTTGTCCAACTTAAGATTCCCAACCGGGATGCTTTACTCTGGTTGAAAGAGTTGGTGTTTTGTCCAACTTAGGAAATCCCAACCAAGATGATTTGTTCCGGTTGAAGAAGTTGGTGATTTGTTCAACTTAGTTATTCCAAACCGAGACGCTTTACTCTGGTTGAAAGAGTTGGTGTTTTGTTCAACTTAGGAAATCCCAACCGAGATGATTTGTTCTGGTTAAAGAAGTTGGTGATTTGTTCAACTTTGCTGTTCCAACCGAGATGGGTATTAGATTGAAAAAGTTGGTGAGTTGTTCAACTTTGGTGTTATGTTCAATTTTGTGATTTATCTGAGATGTTTTCTTTGAAAAAGGAATTAATGACGATCGTGCAAACACTTGATGAAATTAAAGCTTTTCATTGATAGAAACGTAAGTACAAAAGGTGGGGAACTTAGCCCGGTTACATCAGAAAAGCAAAAAGAGAAAAAAAGAAAACTAAACCAAGGGTGAGAGGTTGGTGCACTCCGCCTCGGTGGCTTCTAAGTTGGTGGTTGGACTTTTGTCTTGGAGTCTTGGGCTCGCGCCACGGCGGCGCTATCCTCTGCGCCGTTATCATCTTTGGGCATCTCCTTCTTCAAGCCCTTCCTCGACCTCGGCACTGCTACCTTGAAGGCGTCGTTAGCGTATGGCACAAGGTAGGCGGTAGAGGAAGCGAGGCGGATTGGCAATCGTCGGTGTCGAGCCACGACGAGATGCTCATGGCGATTTCGGCCGGCTTTGAAGTAGATGTCTTGAGTTGCAAAGACCTGCTTCTTGTAGCTCTCCTCGGCTTCGTTGAAACCGGCGTTCTTAGCATCTCGGCAGTCTCTCTTCCACGACTTCTTGAGCGTCGGCTACTGCTGGAGCTCATCCGCTTTCTCGTTTGCATCGAGTTGGCGACTCTTAGGTTGTTGTCGGTGTTGGCTATTTCAGCGAGGACTTTGCTCGCCAAGCTTCGGTTTGGAGGCTCTGGACTTGGTTTGTGTCATTTGCCTTTTGCCTAAGTCTATGTATCGCTCCATCACCAGTCTTTTACGAATACTGCAAGAAGCGAAATTTGATTAGTAAAGGAACCGGACAAACACTTGTGAAAATTTCAGAGGCAGATTGAGACTTACCCTGGCCATGGACTTGACTGATGACTTCACCAACCGAGTGTCAAGGACGTGGTCGCTACCGACCACGTCGCTCGGTAGAAGAAGTGCTTTGGAGAGATCGTAGGCGAGCAAGTGCTCTTTATCACCCTTGATCGAAGCCGTCGCCGGGATGTCTTGTCCCCGGTGTTTCAGATGTGGTCGCCAGATCGGTACTGGGTCAACCGTAGCAGTTGGTTGCTCGATGGTGCTTCGGCCACCGGCTTCGGTAGCGGATCCGTGAGCTCTTTTACCAGCCCAGCGTAGAGTAGGTTCCTTGCTAGATTGCCCGCCTGCTTGAGAAGCCAGAGCGACCACGGCGCCGCTTGATTGACCGGCGACTGGTGAGTGGATGACTACGCTCGGTATCTCGGCTGAAGTGGCGGTAAGCAGGTTTTTTATTCGACTTCGTTTGGCCATCTCTTGCTCTTCTGTCAACCGGATCAGCAGAATGTCAAGCAGAGTTGGATCTGGAGAAGGTGAAGGAGCGCGGAGGAAGTCTGTAACTTTACTCTGTCGGGGAGCAAAGAATCTGTATGTTGGGGTGTAGCCGAGCAACTGGTTGCAATCTCGATTGCGGTAGCGGAGCGCGGTCCTGATTGCTTCGACATTGGGGAATTGGTAGTTGGCTTGCAAGGCTTGGATTGCTGCAAAAGAAATAAGGAAAATGGTCAAGTCTGGGATAATGAAGAATGTAGGCTAGCAGAGCAAGTTTCTGCGCTTACATATGTACTAGAAGTTTTTGCTTATGATCCGCCGTCTGCATCGGTCTCTCATAATTGCCAGACACCCAGAAGAAATCATCGTCGTGCAGGTCCTTGTTTGGCGTGCCGGTCACAATTTTTTCTCTGCCCGGCCTAATCTTGAGATAGTAGGCGAGGCCATCGCCAGTGTGCCCTAAGGTGTATTGGCGCAGAATCTCGGCTAAACCTAAGCTTATGCCCAGCCGGTTGTTTAGCTCGTGCACGCCGTTTATTATTCGGTAGGTGTTGGTGGACACTTGCGTGGGTGCTAGTCCAATCCGGCGTAGGAACTCGGTCATCAGAGGATTGATCGGGAAGCGGAGGCCTCCTTCTACGATTGACAGCACAGTGAAGGGGCATTGGTCTAATCTGCCCCAGGGTGTTGTCTTATCTTCTGCCAGTTCGAGATGGACGTCGGCGGATCTTACTCCTCTCTGAGCGACCATGACGAGTGTCCACTAGGAAGCGGAATTTACCCATTTGTGGCCGGCCTAGGAAAGCTCGGCTGAGGGGTTTGGCACTGTGATAATTGGTTGTTGCTCGGTCTTGAGAGCCTCAGGAATGGACAGTGGTCCCCTTGGACTCTACAAGAAAATGATGGCAAGTGTAAGTGTGAGCGCGGTCGCGCGAAGTGAGCTTGACTTTAGCTCGGTCATTAAGATTGCCAAACCACCTCGGTTTTCTAAGCTAACCAAGGAGCTCGGTCACCCAAGCGGACCAAATGTTAGCCCGGTTGTGCGACCAGGTCCTTCTGCTATCTCGGTTTTTGCTGGGTTTGAGATAAACATGTTATTTGCTCAGTCAAGTTGGTTTTTTGGATCGAATGAAGACCAGGAGCCCGGTCCGCCCCAGTTCTTCAGTGTTCTTCAGGAAAAATGAAGAACACCATGAACAGTCGAAGGTTTAGGATGTATTTGACGCCTAATGTCCTATAAACTATGTTTTATTGCCCTAATGTGTGAAGTATCAAAGAAAGCAATAGCCAAATAGGGGTTGAAGAACTTACTAGTGAAGGGGAGTAGCTTCTTCTTCGTACGCGAGCTCAAGAATGGCGAGAGAGGAGGGGCAGCAGCTCTGGGACGCTTGGAACGAAGGAGTGGCAGTAGAGATGAATCGAAGAGGGAGGAGGCATGTATATAGGAGTGGTGAGGCCGCCAAAAATTCAAATTTTGCAAGGCGGTTGGGTTGGCTGCTCGAGGACCAGTGGAAGCTTGCCACGTGTCCCCATTAATTGTGGCGGCAGAGCTGAAGAGACAGGAAGGTCAAGTGAGGCGACGACCGGGCAAGCCGAAGAGATAGGAATGTCAGACTGGAGAAGTTTGAATTCATGCGTGTCATTAGCCTGGTTGCCGATCATGAAGCTTAGGACCGAGAAGGTGCTACCCGATAAGCGAGTAATCGATCCGCAGCGAAGCGGGATTAAGGGCAGTGAGAGGAGATTAATGACTGCATCGGGTAGACAGACTTGGGCAGGCGAGTTTTGCCGACAGATTTGAAATTTGGGCAAGTGTTGAAATTTGAGATGTGTGGCCCAGTTCGGAAAGAAGATGCTCGGTTAAGGCAACGCTTGGTTGGACCGAACTACATGTTCTGGCGGTGGCAAAGCCAGTCGAGTTAAGTGACCGGCCGGAAGGCGTGGTCGGTAGAGTACTGTTTGCTTTCGGCGAAGCCGACCAAAGATGAGCGAGATCGCTAGCGGTCTCCATTGAGCTTGGCTAGTGGAGTGCTTGGGTATGAAGCACAGCATAGCCGTTGACAGCCGAAATGATGTTGTCATTTGAGAGCTCGATAGAAAGTAAATTTGGCGATCGGGTTAGGTGATGTTCAACAAGGTTTCTGTTGACAGATGGGATAGTAGAGCCACTTGTCGAGAGATGATTGGGAGTAGATATGGGGTATGAGAGGGTATATGAGCAGGTCTGCGCCCCCCATACGACAGACACGAACATTTTGTAAGAAAACTCTTACACTCAAACAATCTCCTCTCTCTCTCTATCTCAAGGTGTGTGCTAACTTGACCGTCGGAGAGGTTTTCCGGCCACACACCGCCGGGTAGCTCACCGCCGTTGTGCTTTCAGGTGATCAGACAGAGACGGAGCTCAGAAGAAAGGAGTACAGGCTTGTCGGAATATTTGCTCCCCGTACATGGAGTTAATGCAAATCTCCAACCAGTGACGGACACGTGGCGGTTCATATTGATAATGGTGAGTCTACATCGCATAGAAGCAGTTAGAAGGCACGAAGTGACGTAACCCAACGATTACTCACAATTCAAATTCAAATTCAAAAGGGAAGCCCAACTGCAAAGAAGGCGTCGTGGGAGCAGATTGTTCAGGGCCATAACCAGAGATCGTGGAAGTGTATTTCGACAGTTGGAAGCCCACTTCGATGGTTACCATTGGAGAATATAAATAGAGAATAAGGCTCCAGAATGGAAGGACACAGACACAGACTCAGATCCAGAAACCAGTTTATTTACTTCATATTTCTTTCCAGTTCTTCAATTCCTATACTGTATTTCATTTTCTAGGAGTAATTTCAAGTAGTCGCTGCTATAACCTTTTCAAGACTGAGTCATTTCATTATAAGTTCTTATTTACTTAATGAAATTCAGTTTCTGAACTATTTTGTATCTGTGATCATTTATAAGTTTCTCTTAAAAGTAACCAGTAAAAGTCCTCTTCATTAAGGTTGACAGAACAGCAACACAATCGTCAGATAATTGGTTGGCAATTAAAATTTTGTAAAGACTTATTGATCCTTACTGGCACGCTTTAAATTACATAATTAACATTCGAAAGCCAAAAAAGCCAACATGGTGTTACTACTTTTTTGCAATTGTCCATAAATTTAACTTGAGTATATGACAAAGAAATGGTGTAAATTTAACAATCTTAATCAAAAAATGATAAAGTTCTATGCCTCCGTTTGGGAAGTGGGTTGGCTTTTTGACTATTTTAGCTTGGGGCTAAAAAGCCTAATTTGAGAAAGATTTTTTGACTTTTTGACTTTTTTGACTTTTTTTGTGAGAGATGAATGTAATGATTATGGGTTGGATTTGATGTTTTGTTTTTGTGGCTAAAATAGCTTATTTTTGTGGCTATTTTAGCCCCTAACCCACCAAAACCAACTTCCCAAACTATGCCATGTAGTATTTGTATTTGTATTTTCTTTTTATAATGTAAATAATAATTCTATTCGTAATATAATTTTTCATTTTTTAGTGTATCAAATATTTTATAATAAAATAATTATTACATAATCTTAATAATAAAAAAAAGTTTTATGTAGTATTGTAATATAATTTTTTCATTTTTTAGTGTATCAAATATATTATAATAAAATAATTATTACATAATATTTTATTACATAACAAATTTATTAGTGATTAAAGGAATGATATGTTTACAGATATGAAGCGGACATTTTTAATGTAGTTTCTATTAAAATTAAATACTTAGATAGTGTTTGGTTTAATAGAATAAAATTAAATTAAATGATCATTTCATTTCATGTTTGGTTTGACTAAAAAAATAATAATAAATGTATTGCTAATTGAATTATTATTTACTATTGTAAAAAAGAAAAATGTTTGGGAACACTAATTAGTGCTCCCACTAATTAGGTGACAGTGGATCCCGCCAGTAATGATGTGATGTTTTGGTCTTAGAGTTGTATTTTTTTTTTTTTTTACTTTTTTAATACATTAGTGTTATTAGTGGTGGTGTTTTTAGTGGGATTAATCATTATTGTGTAAAAAATAATCATTTTATAAGTGAGTGATCATTCCATTTCATTTTAATGAATCAAATAAAACATTAATACTATTGTCATGTGTTTGCGGGGAACAGAAAAAAAGAAGGAAATTGATTGTTTGACCTAACACTTTTGGTATGAGGTTTTTTTTGAGACTAAGGTGTCGTTTGTTAATTATATATTTTAGTTAAAAAGTTATTGTAAATTATCATATCAATCTTTTTATGTTTTTATATATTTTTAAGTAAAAGTTAAAAATTATTAAAGTAGCATGTTTCCAAATGAGGCCTAAAATATTAAAATAGTCACAAAAATACAAAATAGACAAAAAATTTATAAGACAAAATGTCGCATTAGAATATGTCATTTTACTTTTTTCATAAAAATAAAAAATTTTAAAAATTCATCTAAAAATAAAGCTGTTCATATTGTAATATTTATTTAATAGACATTTGCTGCCTATAACATGACCACATTTATGTTTTATAAAAATAAACGGTTAGCATAATTTTTATAATTTTTTAAAAAATAATTATAGTCCAATCATGAGGTTACGCATGTCCGATTAATTTCATTTTTTATATGGACGATATACTCAACAAATCCTATAATATGAACAATTCGAATTTTCAAAATAAAATCGATACAAATCTCAAATGGAACGTCACAACAGGATACTGTGACAGCACCTTCCCCTTGTTCAGATTATAAAGGTTTGAGTTGTTAAAAAAACATTAAAATAAATGGGGATTTGTTTGGGATTTGATTTTTTTTTAATGAGACTTTAGTTTTTTTTATGAGGATGAAAAAAGTTGTGTCGAAAATATATTTAAGAATTATATTTTTTATATTTAAGAATATATTTAAGAATTATATTTTTTAGTTGTGTCGAAAATCATAAATTATTGATATGTTTAAATTTTTTTTAGTGCGTTTTTATTTTTTTAAACCATTTCAATAAAAAAAAAAAAATCAAATTGTCAAATGGAGTTGAATCATGAACAGTGATGATGACAGAGGTAGGGTGGTAGTCTCGTGTGCGTTTTTGTTCGGATTACAGTGGCCTATAGGCTATTGCAAGGAAGATTGATATGGACAAATTCAAGGAATTAAGGCAGTCTGTTTTGAGAGGTAGAATGGAGAGGATCGATAATGAAGAGATTAAGTAAAATTATATTTATTTTAATGATAGTTGTTAGTATAGAAATTATTAAATTATTTTTATATAAAATAATAAAACAAAAAAAATATAAAAATATTAAACATTAATGTTTTAAAAAAAAATGTTCAACATGTAAAAATTTTAAAAAAATAAAAATAAAATGAAAAATTTTCAAAAAAAAAAATAAAACAAATAAAATAATGATTTTTGCTTAACAAAAAATATAAAAAATTAAACATTAATGTTAAAAAAAAAATGCCCGACATGTAAAAAATAAATAATAAATAAATAAAAATAAAAAATTTCTAGTCTACCGAACTATTTTTCTAATACCAAGTCCTGGATGCCCATTTGAATCCCTTAGAGAGGCTCATCGTAATCCGGAGCTTACTATCAATCCCCTTCCTATCTCTCAAAACAAACATAATTTTAACAAGTTTCACCTCACTACTAATCTCAATCTCCTTTCTAATTCTCCAAACAAAAGGGTTCTAAGCTAGTTTAGAGCTTTTTACTGGAGGACACTGGGGGTAGCAATTTTGCCCTTTAGGGCTTCAAAATCTTTAGTGGTGCTAGAAATTCAGAACTAGTGTGTGGTTTGGTTTTTAAATTAATATTTAGATTAAAAAATAAAAAAATATGTTTAGTTAATAAATTTTTAAAATTATTTTTCTCTCCTCTTTCTTTTCTTTTTTATTATTAATAATTTAATCAATTATTTTTTTCTCTCTTCTCTTATCTAACCTATCTCATTCTCTCACATTTTACATATTAATCAATCAATTTTTTTCTCACATTCATCTATTCAATTACAGAAAAAAATTAAAAATAAAAAAAACTACGAATCATCTCATAATTATTTTCAAAACTCATAATTAAATAAATTTTTAATTTTTAAAACTTTTTTCAACAACTTATCTTTCAAAATACAATTCAAAACTCAAAATTCTTTTCAAAAACTAAACCAAACTACTCAGAAAAAATGGGTTGTTTGGGGTGTCCTAAATAAGTATACTTTTTATCTTTTTGAACTAAAAAGTTAAGGAAAAAAAATATGATTGTTTGGGTTAACTTTTTGATTTTTTATGAAAAAACTTGTATTAAAAAATTGTATAAATTAGTGTGTAAAAGAAGGTAGGGGGAGTAGCAGTACAACCAACCGTCTTGGGCAGAGGCATTTGACATAAGAAATTATTGCCTCATTTGCGGGCATTGCATTGGACTGTGATATTCGGCCCGTTGAGGCCCACCACGGGTCCCTTTTTACTAATCGAAACCGTTGAATGTGTAGTATTTGTCGAGTATTATATATTTGTAAAAAATTACATTGATCGGATATCGATAGCTATTTGATCGGATTAGTTTTTTTCAACTGTTAACTATAACACCATCCATTTTGTTTATACAAAACTGATTTGATCATATAGTTAGCGATATTCAATCAACATGATTTTTTATAAACATATAGTATTTGACGAGTTCTACGTGAACAGTTTAGATTATCAGCGGGATCGTGATAGCCTATGGGCCAAACAATATCATGTTTTTGTGCAATATGGCTGTACAATTTTTTCAAACAAATTAGCTTCACCTATGGACGTTAGACTGAGTTTTATTATTTTTGTGTCTTTTTAATTTTTTATTAATTTTTTTTGGTGAATAGTGATACATTTTTAACTTTTTTTTTGTAACTTTTTGATTTTTTAAATTATTTTGAAGATGCCAAATCAGACCTAAATGAGGGATCTAGATGCATCTTATCAATGGGCTCGTAACACATAAGTTGAATCTGGGCCATCTATTTTCACTTCGTAAAATTCTAGTTTAGTTTTTTTTGAGTTCACAGATTTACTACAAAATTTTAGAGTTCTATTGCCATTGAATATGTAAAAGGTAAAAAATTAAGGGACCCTTTAAATGTCGAATTGGGGTGCATGCTATGAGGAAGGCACACTAGCATGCTCCAGTGAGCTATGATGTGATTCACTCCGAACCATTGAGATAATCTAAACTATACATTTTGTAGAGTCCAACGAGTAAGTAATTTATTAAAAAAAAAAAATCAAGTTGATCAGACATTACTAGTTACATAATTATATCACATTTATCTTTAAAAAATTGATAAATCTATTCTTAAAATCACACTCATCGTCCATTTTTTTTAAAGATTAATGTGATTCAATCATATAATTTACGATATCGTCGATATAATTTTTACATAAATAATTTGTAAAACATGTTTTATAAAATAAATAGTTTGAATCGTCATAATGGGCCCAAAATAGGCCACAACATAGTTCTAATAGGGTTTGTTAAACCTTACAAAAATGTTGTACACTACATTTCTAAATTTGAATTTTGTTAATTTTCCTTGAATATCCCAATTAATCCATACCTTACCTCCTCCCACCCAGCTAGTCTGAGCATGAATCTTTTAGAGTATTTTTTTGTAGGGTGAACTTAGATATGTTAATGTGATTTGTTGTTCCTAGACATTAAATCTCAATCGTAGGACATATCACTCTAGGATTATTTTAACAAAAATCACTTCAAAGGATGCATGCTCACCCCGCCACTCTTATCTTTCCTTTTTGTCACCAACTGGCCTTTCCTTTTCTTTCCCACTGCTCACCGCCTCCTTGTGTTCCCTAATTGATGCCCTCCACTCCTCATCTTCCCTCTCCCTCAAACCCTAATTGCTAAATCCTAAGGAGAGAGAGAAAGAATTGTGCAGAAGAAGAATAAGAAAAAGAAGAAAAAAGGGGAAGAGGTGGGACTAAGCCTCGAAAACGGACAAGGTCAAGTCAAATTGACCCTAAAATTTAAGGATCAGGCTCGGTCTAAGCTCATGAGTTTTAACAAGTCAATAGATCGAGCTTAGGCCAACTCATGTTATATTTCTTAAGCCCAAGCCACTATTAAAATAAATTAGAAAAGTACAAAATTTGGAAGTGCATTACAATAATTAAAATTAAATATTGAATCATGAAAAAAATAACTTTATTTATTAAAATACGTAATTATATTCATTATGTTTATATTATTAAATTGTATCATATTTAATCATGCAGTTTTCATAGTTGGTGTACTACATAGTGTCTGTTTAGTTTGATTTCAAAAACTATTTTTAGATGAGTTTTTGTTTATTTTTAGTGATTTTTCTTTTTTATAATTTAAGTCATTTTGTGTACATTTTAGATACACCTAATCAAGATACATCTAAAAAGTAAAACAAATGAACTAAAATATTATAAAAAAAACTAAAAACAAATGAAAATTCGAATAAAAAATTGTGTGCATTTTTGTTCAAGTTTTCATTTATTTTTAGTGTATTTTTTTTTATGTTTTAGTTCAACTTTTTTACTTTTTAAATACATATGTAAGAATAAAAATTTCAGTCAATTACAAATTTTCACGTACTGTAAAGGCCTACAAAACATAACACAATTATTGACAAATCAAATATTGCCAAGTATTTATTTAGTCTTAATTCAAGATAACATGAATAGTCGAATCACAAGTTGTCACATATCAAAATGATACAGTTTTCAAAATGATAAGCCTTGGGCCAATCAAATTAATCTATTTATCATAATGAGACAGTTAAACCACAAAAATTATGAAACACCATTAAAGGAATATTTTGTTATTTATCACTAAATAAATCAAAGATAATTATCAAAGAAATTCAAGTCTATTAAGACTCTCCTCCACACATGCCTGTAAATATGAGTGATCTCCAACATAATTTGACACACAATTCTACACACATAAATCAAGTTGTAGAGACAAAAATCTAAATCAAGCAAGAGAAAATGCCATCAGTTCAAGCCTAGAGCCTCGATGTCTTTTTATCAAGGCCTATCAATCTCCATGAAGCATAAAGTTTGGAGATCAAAATTATTTAATTTGACCACCATGTAATATTATTTGAGACCAATTAGACATGTGGCAAAATTTGGTTTGCCAATAATTGTGTCATATTTTGTAAACCTTTGTGGTGTACTACGTGGGAATTTGTAATTGATTGAAATTTTCCATGCTTAACAACATCTAATCTTAATGTATCTAAAAAAAAAAAAAAAAACCTAAACTAAACTAAAATAAATAAAAAAAACTAAAATAAGAAAAAAAAAATTCAGTGAAGACAAACAAAAATCCGTTTAAAAATAATTTCTAAAAATTTAAACCAAGCAATTGTTGGACAATATTCACTGTATTTAAAAAAAAAAATTATGTTTGTGTACTTAACAACAAACGGAATACAGAAGAAATAAAGAAAATGAGAGAGATTGTTTGATTACAAAAATCAAACCAGAATATAAAATAAATAAATAAAATAGATTTTTATTTTGTTACAAAAACAAAATCAAAATCAGAAACAGAAAAAATAATAAAACAGAAAAGTAAATTAATTACTTATCTTATTAATTTGTCAAACAAATTTTGATAAAGTCCAGTGTTTAACACTGTGTCTTTAAGACAGATTCGTCCTTTTCACAGTACTTTCAGATTGTGGACGTCTATCTCCCAAGATAAAATGATCAATAGTAAACAATAGCGACTACAAGCTGTTTACTACTTGAACACACTTTGTGTTTACACTCTTTCTCCTGAAAATTGTATGCGACAAAATGTAGAGAGTAATGACAAAATTGAGGGCGAAAATTATATCAAAAAACAAATGAGGAACTTGTCTATTTATAAGTGTAAATGTGACTTTTCAATTTGAATTAAACAAATAGCAAACCTGTTTGAACAGGTACCAGACCTGTTCGGTTTGAATGAACAAATATGGTACTGTTTGGGTTTGAATTCGAACAGATACTAAATCTGTTCCAGTTTAAATTCAAACAGATAAAAACCTGTTTGGTGGAGGAAAAAACCAGGTTGAATTTTGGAATTAATTTCAAATTTTAAATTCCGAAAAAATAAAATTCAAATAGTTTTTGGCTCAAAAAGATAAGCATTGGGCCGGACAAGTCCAACCCAACCTCACACCAGCTCCCAAGCCCGGCCATGAGATGGATGGTGAGCAGCGTGTGTGTTTATTTTTGGTTCCAATGGGTCTAGCTCATTTTACCTATAACCTCTCATTTATTTTTGGTTCCAATGGGTCTAGCTCATTTTACCTATAACCTCTCCCTTTTACAAACTTGGGGTGTCTCTTAGAGCCTTTCCCAAGTTGCAAACTTAAGCCTTATAAACTCATAAAAGTTTTTCCACCAAACCAATGTGGGACAAGCTTTTAATTCAAACCCTAATGAAAATTTCACCAAAACACCATTTCTATGGAGCTCATTTTGGCTTCAATTTCCCATTCATCGGATAATGGTTTTGTGTAACTAAATATATTATGTAAATCTGTAGCGGCATAGAATGTGTTACCACTTAAATCCGCCAACTTTGGCACATGGGACCCACCCAAAAATTAGATCAAAGTTGAGAAAAAATTCTATTTTTTCTAAAAATCATTTCTAACAGCAAGTTTTCTCAATTTTGGTCTTATCTTGAGGATTATAGGTTAAATTTATGGGCTAGGCCATGGGCTAGCCCACGAGCCCTACCATTCAACCCAATCCTAGTCCATATATTTTAAGGACGGGATATGTTTGGCCTTCCTCGAACCTAGACCGACCAAAGACTTAATAGGCCTACTTAACCCATGGGCCATGGGCTTTTTATGAGGCATAATATGCACAACAAGGAAGAGAGTAGGGAGTTGCACAAGTAGGATGGATGGAATTGTGGAGTATGGAGGAGTAGGGGAGGTGAGACATTAGGGAGAACATAGGAGGTAGGGGAAGGTGGTTAGAAGATAGAAAATGAAGTTATAGGTGGTGGTTAAAGAGAGAATGAGGGGTTGCAATGGGCGGTAAGTAGGGCAGCAAGGGGGGGTGGGTTGAGTTTTGGCGGCAAAGGGAAGAGAAGGGATGTAGTTAGCAAGAGTAGTTGGGGGGGGGACTAGAGTGGTTGGCAAAGGCTACTAGAAGAGGAGAAGATGATGAAATGTATTTTAGGATTTTTTTTTTTTTTTTTGAGAAAAAATATTTTAGAATTTTGTATCTCTTTTAGTAATTAGGTTTAGAAATAAAATGATATTAATATATATATATATATAGTAGAGTTCAATCAAACTTTTAGAATACAAACTCAGTAAATTGAAGAAGGAAATCATATATGTATATATATATATATCTATATAATAAAGCAGGATGGTTTTGAATTTGTCCTACACATTTGTCCTACTAGGACATTTGGGCTGACTTAGATCTATTCAAATTATAAAACAACGGCTAAGATATATTTTTCAAAAATATCTTACATGTACATTTTCTATGTTCTCGCTTCTCTCTCTTACTTTTCCTTTTCTCACCCATCATTCCATGATCGGATGATGCCACATTCCTCTCTATTTTCTTTTTATTTTTTTCCATTTTTGTTTCTCTCTCTATTTGTTTATTTTTTTTATTTTCTCATTTTTGTTCATTTATTTTTTATTCATATTATAGGAAAAAGTCTATGATCCTAGAATTATGAGCAGATTTTCTTGTGTGTAGTGAAAATTAAATTAATGAATTTTATAGTCCTAAATTAAATGAATTAGAACAATTAATTATTATTTTTAAATATATTGAATACCTAATAGACTTCATAAATTTAGACCTTACATGAATCTTCAACATCTATATAATAAAGCATGATGGTTTTTGAATTTGTTCTACACACATTTGTCTTACTAGGGACCTTTTAATAGTCGTGATTCATTTCTATATTTAGATGGACAACTGAGATGAAAACATTCTCTCTCACTCTACCTGAACTTCCCGCCCAAGAGCCACAAACTTTGCAACCACCCATTCTCATCTATCGCATCTCACTTTTTCACATTTTAAATTTCAAAACACACCCATCCACTCCAGCAGAGAGAGATCACGCTCATCAACCTCTTTCTATAAACTCTCCTCTTTTTCTTTTAATCTCACTCCCAATTTTCAAATTTCAAAACACACATATCTCTTTCCAACAACTCTCTCGCGACCCACCATGGTCTTGCTCATCACCTTCTTGATCATCGCCACGCACAAAAGAGCGAAGATAAGTGGAGGAGGAAGAGATCCACGAACACCACGGAATCTGACACACGGCGGAGACTTGAAACAAAGTATGGAGCATGGTGGTGGTGCATCTTTGTGAACCCAAACCTGGAAGCATAACCTTGCCATCGCCATGGTATCTTTCTCGTTTGCATCCCCATCGCCATGAAATCGCCCAACTCGAGGTCCTCTCTCTCTTTCTTGGAACCCACATTTCATTTTGATTGTTTTACTTTGCAAGATCTGAGTTTTTATTTCGATGATACAATGTTTAATTGCAATTAGGTTTTGGGTTTTGTTCAAAAAGCTATTCTAGATTTTTCATGATTTGGGTTTTTGCAATTTTTATTGTTGTTGTTATCAAAATTGATGATGAGTAAAACTTTATAGGATTAATTATCTGTTTGTGTTCAATGTCATCGAGGTCCTCTCTTTGTCTCGAACCCACATTTCATTTTGATTGTTTTACTTTACAAGATCGAGTTTTATTTCGATGATACAATGTTTAATTGCAATTAGGTTTTGAGTTTTGTTCAAAAAGCTATTCTTGATTTTTGCATGATCTGGGTTTTGCAATTTTTATTGTTATTGTTATCGAAATTGATGATGAGTAAAACTTTATAGGATTAATTATCTGTTTGTGTTCGATGTCATTGTTTGAGGTGTACATTGATGCAAGTTTTGGTGTATAGAAATTGATCTATCTGAGAGATGCATTTGGGATTAATAAAATCCTTGATATTGATATGAAATTACTATACACTTTAAGCTAATTTGTTTCTATTTAAGTTTTTAATGGCTTTGTGGATGTAATGAGCGGTTTTGGAAGTTTTTCTTTGACTATATTAGCTTTAAACAAATTGACTTTGTAGCTTGGTAAGGCCGTAAGAAGAAGACATCTGAATGCCAAAAAAGTTGGGTTAGGACTGCATTGAGGATAGAGGGTGCTCTCATAGGAGTGGTGTAAGGTTCAAATCCACTCATTCCAGTCTCTCTCTCTCTCTCCTTTTTTTTTTTTTTTAAAAAAAAAAGATCTGTAGCATATTTGATGTGTGTGTTCTGTTTGTTTTTTTATTTATATAGATTTTTTTTTATGTAGCTTATGGATTTAGATTTAATTTTTTAAAAAGTTTTAGGTATGAAATAATAATTGATCTTTATAAAATGGATTTTGATTTTATAAATATATTTTTATTTTTAGTTTGATTTATGAAATGGATTTAATTTCTTAATGGACAATGAGTGTTGATTTTTTATGGTTTTGAAAAAAGCTTTTGAAATGGGTGTTGATTTTTTTTGATTTAACAAAATCAAATCACAAATTTAAGATAAAATAGTGTGGAAAAAAAAATTACAGAGAGAGGAAGATCGAACAAGGGAAATAAATGATTTGTTATTTGAGCTCTGAGAGGAGATGTAGTGTTTGTTAAGAGATGAGAGATGATGAGAGGAGTAAATGAGAAAGAAAAGAGCGTTAGAGAGAGAGAGAGAGAGAGAGAATGAGTATTTTAAATACTATACTTTTTCAGATGGTGGAATTCTATAAAAAGTTCAATAAAAATTTCAACTACAAATTAATATTTTAACTTAAGCAATTGTCATTGCATGATATCTTAAACTGATTTATTATAATTGATTTCTATAACAATGAAATTATTATCATTTTGAATTTATTTTTTTGTAAAGGATGTGATACCAATATTAATAATTTATGTTAACTGATTTTTGTAAAATATGTGTATCGATATTATTTATACCGTGTCTTTAGGCACGAACATACGCTAATATATATATATATATATATATATATTCAAGTTGATTATATTTCGCCTCTTCCTTAGAAAAACGATCAAACAATTCCCAATCATGGTCCTTGCGAATCGGATCTATTTCCTTTGGTATTTCCTAGGGATAAAAGATAGTTAGATGGAGTACAAAATCTCTTCCTTACTTATTTATTTATTTGTTTATTTATTTCTATTAATAAAACGAATTCCTATTAAAACTAATAAAAGAGACCTTCAAATGACTAAATATAGATAAGATATCAAGATTATATAGATATATATTATTAAAAGTAGTGTTTTTTCTATAATTAGGTGGCACATTATAAGGGTTTTTTTTTTTTCTTTTTAAAAGAATCACATCAGTATATATTTTCTTAATTACATAGAGTTCTATACAAATCCAAACCTAATTTAAATTATACTAATTTTACTTATTTTATATGGACTCTATTTGACAAATATTTCTTTTTCACATATTTTCATAGTAAATTGAGATAATCCACAAACTCAATACAAATTTTTCGTTTCACATTTTTCTTCTTAATTCTTTCAAGGGTATTAGGATTTTTTTTAAAACACTAATAAATTGCCTTCCTTTTTTTTTTTTTTCCCTTATTTTTTCCCATACATTGTTCTATACCCAATACCTATTTTATAATATGGGTTTATCGTTTAAACTTCATAGTGATTCTATATATGAAATTATACTTCATTTCCTACATTATTTTATATAATCACAAATCACATGAGGAAAAATCTGTACAATAATGATACTCTCGAGAAATCTCAAAAGTTTGGATTTACTGCTTGAGTTACTTTTTCAATTGTTGAACAGTAAGTTCTTTTGTGTGTTGATATCATATTATAGATGATTAATCACTTCACACACTGAGATGTATCTATCGTTTGGATGTTTTCATAATTTTATTTTTTTGGGTTTAGATGTTGTTATGTGATTCTTTCTTAGTTAGTCATTGTCGAATTTCTTTTATACAGTTGATATTTTAATTTAATTAAGAATGTTTATTTTACAATCCTATAATTATATGATAATCCAACTACAACATATTTATATTTAATTTTTTTAATAAATTTTATATAATTTCTATTTCTACATATTTTTATTTTCCAAATGAATATAAAAGAAAATTAAATAGTTAGAATTACTTTTAATTTTATATTACTAATTCTTCTTCTAATTTAACTATTATTCTTAATATTAAAATGAGTATTTATTTTATTATTTTATAATATATGTCATACAAAATTATTATATAATAATTACACTTTTATAATATGATAGAATTAAAATTATCAAAATACACAAATAATTTAACTAAAATTAATATATATATATATATATATAAGTATTCAAATAACAATTTTATAGAACGATAACGTCAATATTATCAAAATAAATATTTAAAATCATTCCTTAATTTTGATTTTAAATTAAAATTAAAATTATTTTTTTATAACATAAATTATACCATCAAATATTTTTTAAAAAATAATACATATATTACACGGGTCAACTCCTAATTTAGAATTAAATTTTCAAGTTTAAACGTGATGTAGTTTGAAATAAAGTAAAGAGTTTTATATTTACAGCTAATGGCAAAAAAAAAAAAAAGAAAAAAAAAAGAAAAAAAAAAGAAAAAAGAAAAAAGAAGTTAACTTACGGTCAAACCTAGGTTGAGATGACAATGTTTGGTGCGTTTAAAACTCTAGAGAGCAAAGAGTTTGAAAATATATACACACACACGCATTGGACAAATGAGAGTATTGGGCAATAACATATTAGAGGTCAAACGGTGGTTTGAGGAAAAACCTAATGGAGATGACATTAACCAATGTGGTTGCAACAAGTATTCCTAAATAAAATCTATAAGTTGAGGTCACAATGTGAAAGAAAACAAAAAAATCTCAATCATATATAAAATTTAAGTAAGGTATATTTTTTCTTTTGGAATTTAAAAAAATACAATTAATTTTATAATTTTGATATAATTATACTGACTTCTCAAGATATTTTAATTTATAAAACATTTAGACCATTTTTTATCAATAATTTATTAGTTTTATGAATAAAAATTTTATGTTACCATATGTTTCCTATAAAAATGTATATTTATTTTTATTTATTTCAGCATTTACTCACTACTGATATTAGTTTTGGTGATTTTAACCATACTAGAAGAGTTACATCAAAAATTTGGGGATAAATGTATTTTTTCAAAACTTCTAGGTAAATTATACTCCCCTTTCTAAGATTTAGAAAACAATACAGTTTGTTTTATATTTTTGACATAATTATATTGATCTTCCTCAAGATTTTAATTCACATAATAGTTAAGTCATTTTTTATGAAAAATGATATTGTCATATATTTTCAATTAAAATGCATATTTATTATTTATTTTAATGTCTACGGACCATATACATTAGTTTTAAGAGCAATGCTATAGATCCTAAGAGTTTTACTAAAATTTTAACCCAACACTTACATGGATGTAGGGTCTACACTCATGTGGGTCTCACACCCATGTGAATATTTGGTAAAGAGTGTTGCTATTAGCACACTATCAATTATTTCGGACCTTCTATTTCTTAGCTTTTTTTTTTATTTTTTATTTTTATTGCAATAATAATCTCAAATGAAATTATTAAAAAAGACATCAATAATTTTGGGATACAATACCCTATCTCACAATTAAGCTCACACACCTACTATATCATGAGTTAGGATTTATGAGAGCACTCATCTCCATTACCACCCATCTATCTTCTTCAAAGCCCATCTTCAAAACTTACCCACCCTCAAAATCTTGAAAACCCTTTGACAGTAAAATTTCGGCGATAATGATTGCAACCATTTAATTACCTACACTTCTTCGGCAATAACAATAAGTGAAAGTTTTTACGCAATCACAATTCCATAAGATGAGGAGAGTAACAATAAAAGTTCAGAGCAGATTCATAACTTTGATGATATTCTTAGTTTAAAGGAAATTGGCCTTATAAGGGTAGGTTTCTTGAAAAAAATGACAACAATAATAAAATATGTTCGTCAATTTTTTGGGACTGAACTCCTGAACATATGATCAAAATTCGAGAACACAAGCCCAAACATTGTTCATTTGTTCAGGAACAGGTAATCGAATATTTCTTATTTGTTTGCAAATAGATAACCGAAACTTGTAAAGATCACAGAATCCACAAAAGGGAAATTTTGATTTAACAACAAAAAAAATTTACATTTATTTTCTCAAGTCATAAACAAGTATGTAGAAATGAAGTAGTAATCACTTTCGAAGGTTTTGGAGAGAGAGGGCTTTTGGGGGTGTGCATTCAATTGAATAGGTATAATATTTTCACAAGAATAATTTTGGTATTATTTGGAGAGAGGAAATAAATTTTAAGGGTTTTAGAATTTATAAGTGAGGTCTAAAGAAATGGAGAGTCCAAAATAATTAATAGGATGCTAATAGTAATACTCTTGGTAAAACTTTTGAGATCTCTAACATTCTTATAGTTTTAATCATTTTAATCATATTAAAAGAGAGTTCAGTATAATTATGTCAAAAAAATAAAATTAATTATAATTTTTTTAGGGTAAACTACAAATACACTCCCTAAGGTTTGATCAAAATACGAATCGCTCTTTGTGGTTCTGGAAATTACATTCCACATCTTGAGGTTTCTAATTTCATAACAAATCACCCATTCTATTAACAAATTATCAAGTCAACAAATAGTTTTTAATGATGTTAAAAATATGTTTTAATTAATAATTTAAATAATTTTATTATTGTATAGAAGAGTAATTATGAATTTCATTTTTTTAGTTAATTTTGTTAAATAAAAAATTCTAATAAGAAATATTTATAATTTATCAAATCACAAGAGATAATTTGTATTTTAAACAAATATCAAATGATATATTTGTAATTCAACATTTTTTTTTAATCCTTACAAAAACTAAGTATAATTATCTACTCCTAAAATTATTTTATGATCATTAGAAAAAAAAAAAAAAAAATCAGAAATCCTGATCCTCGTATGAAGATTTCTTACGTTTTCCCATGATGACGTGGCTGAGTCCAAGTGCGTGCGGCCCACCATGTCAGAACCTTATAAATGGGTTTAAATGAACTGGCCCACGTTAAAGTCAACTGAAAATGGGCTGAAGTTGTGGGTTATTTTGTTGCTTAAATTAGATCTTTTGTAATCTTTTTTTGGATTCAATCTTGATATATATTTGAAGTCTAAGACACCAGGTGCTCGGTTTTCTCTCTTGGGCTAAAAAATCAGGATAAAAAAAATCAAAAAATCATAAAAGGATAAAAATCATAAAAAGATAAAAAAAAATGTCATTCCAAAGTTAAAAAGCCAAAAAATCTAAATAAGAAAACCAAAATACCAAAAAAGTCCCAGATTAAAATAGTCAAAAAATCAAAAATTAACTAAAAATTCATTGTCAAACGACCCTTAAGTATCTGTTGCAAACTCATGTGACAAATGAATGGATAGGTTTGTTGTGAACTTAAATAAAAATGTTCATTCCTCTCTCCATTTAATGTGTTTATCAATGAATCACATACTGTGTTAATTAAATTTTAATTAGTAAGAGCAAAGCAAAGAGTAATGGTATGGTGGTGGCAATCCAAAACAGGGATTGACTCGTTGGAGTTCACGGAATTGATGGTTACAACAGCAGCAATGGAGGTAATTTATGTATTCACATGTAGAAAAGGTAAAGTTAGTGATACCCAATTAGTGATATTAATGGTGATGTATTTTTTGGCCTTGCTCTTGTCATGGCTTCATTAGCAACAAATATTTGTCAATTAATTAATTCCATTTCTTTTGTTTATAATGACCAAATATATCCTACACTATTTATTCTGTCGATGTTTGTTGAGCAACTTTTCACCTCATGCTCTTTTTGGTTTACACCTTCTTGTATAATCCTGTCGATGTTTGTACGGGAAAGAAATACACCTTCTCGTATAATCCTGTTGATCAAGTCTACGCTCCTCCGTACGACGTCACTTTATCACCTGAAAATACAAACGTGAGCTAGCCGGCGGGTGTGTGCCGGAAATCTCTCCGATGCCTAAGTCAGTAAGCTTGACAAATAGACAAAAGCTCTGTGTATTTAGAAAACAAAGTTGTGTTACCTCTCCAAAGGTGATGCTTGTGAGCTTTTATAGGTTTCGTGTGGTACAATCCTAGTAGGACTCTTACTCCTCCATGTAAAGTCCTTCTAGGATTCATATACCTGAAAGATAATGCTTATCTTCCAACACTCTCCTCACTGCTTAAACCAAGTGAGATGGTTTTACCATGGCCGGACTCCAATACGACCGAAGTAAATATGGCTATCTTGAAACCCGAGTAGACAGAACTATCCCCATTTAGGTTCTTCCTTTAACGGACTTGACCAAGCTTCTCTTCAATAAAAAGCGTGATAGGCTTAGGCGAAATAACTTCCAACAAGGTTTTCTAGACCGAACTACCATACCTCGAAACGATGGCAAAGCGTCCCCGCCAGGACTAACCTATGGGCTTTGAGCAGGACTATCTATTAAGCCTTTCCAAGACCAGGAGTAACTTTATGGCCTTTTATTGACCCTTCACGGTCGCCCAAGCGGCCCATTACTTAGCTTAGCCCAATTTATCCATATAAATTACCCTCTCGGTGCCCTTAATTCCATCGCAAAGCATGATAGGGATTACCGTACATCGGTAGAACTACGGTTTAACTTTTCGGTCGAACTAATTTTTCCCATTAGACTTTCGGTCGAGCTAAAACTCTGAAGCCTTCTTGTGAGCTAAGCTCAAGCCGAAATGCAAATCAGGTCAAAACGTCTCTTTAGTTGCGGCCGAATCGATTGTCCTTCCAATAGTACGTGGCATGCTCACGGTTGGCAGCCACAGGTCGCGCTTCTTCGTTCAAATACTCGCACCTTTTGAATAGTTCCGCCTCCACTTTTTCACAAAAACAAAAGCCCTTTCACTTCTTCAAATCATTTCACCAAACTACTTATCTTCTCTCTCTACGTCTTTGCTTGTTCTTCATTTTGCACTCTAAAGAAGCAGCGTGCTTTTGCTGTTGTCTCTATTGCCATTTCCATCTTTTCGTGCTTCTTTGATCAGGTACGCTGTTCAAATCTGTTTTCCTCTTTTTGCTTTTGCTTTCATTTAATCCATTGCATATTATTTTGCAAAACACTTGTTGCTGTTAGTTTTGCACTTTTTCTGGAAAAAACTTGGCTATAGAACGCTAGAACTTATGTAATAACACAAGAAACACTAGGTTTGATCCATAAACATGCCACAACGAACTAGGATCTTGTTTATGTTATCATAGATCCATCCAGATCATAGCAGAACTAGAACTTGTGAAATAAATAAGTGGTTTCAACAAGTCAATATCTTCTAAAGCCGACCTTCAGCAGAGCTAAGTCCTTGGGGCTAAGCCCGACTTTCTTAGTGTCTAAACCGAACTTCGAAAGGCGCCCTAAACTTAAGCGAAATAACAAACCCATAGCTCAAGCTGTGATAACCAACCCTCTTGCTCAAAGAGCTATCAAACCCTCAGCTAGGCCGTGCAACCAAGCATATTGTCAGAACCGAAATAAAACTAGTAGCATCCCTTAGCTGAAGTAGGCCATTATCTTTATTTTGTTTTGATAGCACGGTCAACGATCTGTGCTTAACACCTTGTTTTCTACTTTGCAGACTTAGGTTGCCAGGCACTCTACTGCGCGCTCAACCGAGCTACTGAGCACAGTTTTTTCAACCGAAGTAATTTATTCATAATTTATAAAATAAATGGGGAAGTATAGGTTTTTGGTAGAAACCCCAGGAGGCCTTGCCGAATTCCGAAAGGATTATAAGATACCTAACGACGTGCACCTTACCCTAGCCAAACTAAATACCATACCTTAGGAAACCCGGTTTTGTACCCTTTACCCTTTTGTCCATAATAGAAACGGCTAAGATTCGGTCAACCCTTAATTTGTGAATTCCTCGGACAAACGAATATGCCCAACCCAACTATCCACTAATTCATCGCATAATAATGGGAATAGCCAAGCTAAACACGTAAACCGGTCTCAACCTCGATGCGGCGAAATATTTCACCAATATTCCTTGGGATCAAAAAGAAGATGGGTGGGTCTACTATTTAAGAATCGCCGTCACCGAGAGAAGATAATAAAAGATACTCGGGATAAAGACCTAGCAGCGGCGATTTTTTACGGGTATCTGGGAACTTTGAAGACCATCAAGCCAGATTCTGGCGAAATATAAAGCTGGAACAAAGGGATACGGTATATTTACTTGTTTCCATGCACTTTTCTTTTTACTTGGTTTCTAATTTTAGGAACTAACGATGCGTCTTTTATGCAGATCCAGCCCATATTCATTCTTTGTATAGCCACCCTAACTTAGGCGTACTTCGCGCCGCACTACGTGTTGAAGAAAGGAGTTGGGCTAAGCTGCTAAGTTTCGAGCCGACCTATCGATACATCGGTCGCCTAAAAACAAGTGGTGACTTTCTTACGGAAGGCGCTCTGGCGGATCCTCCTTGCCTAGATCAACCTAGTGCCTCTCACGCCGAACAAGAGATGGCCAAAAAGCGATTGAAGGCCTTGCGACCGCAACCAACCCAACCGATGTACCACAAACCGGCGGACCACTGAGGCCGTGGTGGCCCTTCCATCTAACAATGCCGTCATCTCGCCCAAGCAAGCGTGCGGACTAGCCAAACCGAGCAACGACTTGTGGATGAAACGTTCTGCCACCAAGCCCTCCTCCAAGCCCTAACGAAGCCCTCAATGGAGAACTCCGGTGCGGTAGCTCTTCAAAGTGGGTTCGATCTCACCTTCAACAACAGAGATATCTTGGCCTCGAGACTGGTTGTCATGAGAGAGACCACTCGATGGCTTTCAATCTAGCCAAGTGTGTGCCTTCCAAAAAAGCTGAGCACCACTACAAACAACTAAATCTGGCTGAAGTCCATCGGTCTTGACTAAGTCAATGATCTGGTAAATAGCTTTCTTCTTTCTTTGTAATTTTCCAACTTTCGGTTTGGCTAAAAAAGTTACTACTCCTTTGAGGCCATCGGAAAAACAATGTTACACACGGAGGTGATGGGTGAGGAGAAACACAAGGGAGGCCATGGCGGAGAAGCTTCATCGGCAGTGGAGGAGGCAAGAAAACAAATTGCGAACTACGCTCGAAGCGGTCGATTGACGGTAGCTAATCGGCCAAAAGCGAAGGTGCCATTGAGGCAAAGACAAATACTGCGTCTGGCAAAAGTTGAAAAAAAAAGATCTTGAGATAGCGAATTGAGCGAGTATGAAAAAAGCGAGGCTTCAAGAAGGTAGAGGGCGCCTACACCTCCGATGTGATCTTGTAAGGATCTGTTCTTTAAATCTTGGGTGGAGGAGTCTTGTGGAGCTTCGGTTGTCCTGCGACACGAGGTCTACAATGCTCCACGATATTCTATTCCGCTTCTCTGGCGCGATCTGTTGCCGATCTTGAGCGGTTAGCGAAGGGCACGATGATGATGATGAAGATGATGATGATGATGAGGATCGCCAGCCGATACTCATTTGTTAATCGGCAACAGCGATCAAAGATTCGATTGGGCCGTAGTTGAAGGTTTAAGCGATGAGCTACTAACAAGCAACATTGACGATTGATCACAAGGTTCATAGTGAAAGCGAGCTCCGCCTCAAGCCGAACTTCATACAGCGGACTTGACCAAATCTTGATGTAGAATTTGATGCGAAATTGGCGAACTCTTCGGTGATTGTTTTTACTTTCTTCTTTTCTTTTGTTTTGAACTTGTAAAGTGCGGCCCCTCGGTTATATGTTGCTTTTCACTTTATGAATGAAAAAAAATCTTGAGCCAACTCTTATTCGATTTTGTTTTGTATGCTTGCACTTGTAATGAATTTTCTATGAACTCATTTGCTCAGCTGTGATCTTGGTTTGAATGCTTGCTTGCCATTTGAAATATTTACAGGCGATATCTAGTATTCGGTTTTAGCTATCTAGCTTACTAGCCAACCACTCTTTAGCGATGTTCTTACTTGACTAATGAGTACAAAGTTCATTTGATCGACCAACCATCTTGACCACCCTTACTTGGTGAAGAGTACAAAAGTTGGTTTCATCCGACCAACCACTCTTTAGCCATAAACTACTTGGTGAAGAGTATAAAGAGTTAGTTTAATCCAACCATTCTTGACCACCCTTACTTGGTGAAGAGTACAAAAGTTAGTTTCATCGACCAACCACTCTTTAGCCATACACTTACTTTGGTGAAGAGTAACAAGAGTTAGTTTAATCGGTCAACCACTCTTGACCATACCCTTACTTTGGTGAAGTAACAAGTTAGTTTAATCCATTAACCTCTAAGTTGGTTTTCTAGCCAACTTAGAATATAGTGTTTAGTTATTCGACCAAGCGTCACGTACCTAGATCCTTATCACGGGCTTAGGAGGGTGTTGGTTTAATCCGACCAACTTTGTAAGTTGGTTTTCTGCCAACTTAGAATATAGTGTTTGGTTATTCGACCAAGCGTCACGTAACTGGATCCTTATCTTGGGCTTAGGAAGGGTTCATAGCTAGTTATTCCGGCCAACTATGTTTACAATGCTCCTAACTTACTAAAGTTACTGTCTACTGAAAACAATTATATTGAAAAAGAATCGACTTGTTTTATTGAGAAAGTAAAAAATTACATATACTAAAAAGAAAAAAAAGCTAGAAATAAAACAACTTGAGATTGGCGGTGTTCATGGGGAATTGCTTTGCCATCCTCATCTTCCAAGTGGTATGCCCCTTTGCCTGCTAATCCGACCACCTTGTAAGGTCCTTCCCAATTAGGCCCCAACTTGCCATCTCCTGGAACCAAGGTGTTTCCCATCACTTCTTGACACCAATCTCCGATCTTGAATTGCCTTGGATCATTTGTTTTGTTATACTTCTGGACAACTCTTGTTGGTAGGAGGCGATGTGGACCAATGCTCTGTCTCTTCTTTCTTCATGAGGTCAAGCTCCAATGCTGTAACCGCCATTTAAGTTTGGATCAAAGTTTTAAGCTTGAATTGTGGGAGGCCAACTTCTAATGGGATGGCCTTCCATGCCATAAGCTAAGGAGAATGGTGTTTCTCTGTTGATCATCGGTAGTGCGGTAAGCCCATAAAACATAAGAGCTCTTACGCCCACTTGCCTTTCGCTCTTTCTAACATTTTCTTCCATCCAAGACTACCTTGTTTGATGCCTCTGCACGACCATTTGCTTGGGGATATCTTGGGTGTAGGGTGTAGAACTCAATCTTGTACTCTTCACAAAAGCCTCTGAAAAGTACATCGTCGGAGTCTGGTTATGCGAGATTAATGCCTTTGGTATGCCAAATCAGTGATGATATTACGGACAAACTTCTTCACATCTTTTTCCTTGATTGGCCTTAAGGCTACGCTTCCACCACTTTGTGAAGTAGTCGGTTGCGGCAAGAAAGAACTTCTGTTACTGGTCTTTGTTGAAAGTGGGCCTACTATGTCCAATCCCACATTGCGAAGGGCCATGGGCTAGTTAGAGGTAGAAGTTCTCTAGCGGTTGGTGTATTTGATGTCAATTTTTGGCATTTTACGCACTTTTGACATATTTTTGAATTTGTTTGCATGTATGGCCACTAATATCCTTGCGAGATTACTCTGTATGCGGTGATCTTCCTCGTAATGGTGCCATATCGCTCTCATGTATTTGAGCAGGGAATGCTTCCACTTTCTTTGGGATGAACACACTTTAAGTAAGGTCACGAGCGACTTTTTGTACAATGCCAAGGATGGAGAGAGCCAAAATCATTGCGATTTTGCTCTTGTCTATTGGCCTCTTTCTTCTCTTAGGTAAGTCGTCTTTTAGGAACAGTATGATGGGGTCCATCTAAGAAGGGCCTAACTCTGCACAACATACCTCTTCTGTTTCTGAGCTTTCTATGCTTGGTCTAGGTAGGTAGTCAATCGATGTGGATGAGGATGGAGGTATGCGCCATTGGTGGCTGCTAGTTAAATCTGCTCTCTTTGTTTTCCTCCTGCCGATTTGTTCTATCTTGACTACATCAAATTTTTGACTTCTGTTTTGACCAACTCTTGGTACTTGGCTATCTGTCATCCTTTGCCGTAGTCACGGATATTTGGTTTACCACTGGTTTGAGTCATTTGTAGACCATTAGCTCGGTGGCCTTCATGTGGAATCTTGACTTGAGACGCAAAGCGCTTCATACTCTCTTCGTTGTTTGATCTTTGGGAAGCCAAGGTTGATCGCTTGTTCTACTACTAGGCCGTCTGGAGAGATGAGGACTATCGAGCCCTGCCCATGCGGTTGGATGCTCCATCCACAAAGAGTTTCCATATCTCTCCGAACAACTTCCGGCAAGTAGAGGATCGGATGATGCCTTGGGATCTTCCTTGTTGCATGTGTCTTCTTGAGGTCCATGCTTCTTGTTTGCTCCTCGCCATCGGGTTGTACCAAGTCTTGTTTTATTGGTGAGTCTTGACTTGATGCAGCATGGTTTGCTTTTCCTTTCTTTCTTTACTCTGGTTTGCCTTGGGACCTAATGAGTAACGATGCTAGGGGTTGCGTTATTAAGCGTCAACTTCCATCCCTAGTTCGGTTGTTTGATTAGGTCATTGGCAGATGTGATGACTCACGGTGTGAATTCTGCGACAAAATGCCAATGCTTGGGCCTTTCTTTGCGGTTACGGGTTGGAACTTGATGTCAAATTGTCCCAACTCTCTTGCCCTTCAAGATTTGCCTAGAAAAGTTAGCCTCTCAAACAAAGCTTTTAATGGGAAAGCTGTGAGGACAACTATAATTATTGGGCGTGAAAGTAGTCGCGACAACTTCCTTGAGGCCATCATCAAGGCCAATACTAGTTTCTCCGGTGACAAGTACCTTGTTTGGCGCTTGATAATGTCTTGTTGACATAGTAAATGGGCGGTGTTGGATTCATCGCGGACCAATATTGCGGCGATTGCGTCTTCTTGAGATTGCGGTACAAGAAGAGTTCTTCTTGAGGATTGGTGTTACAAGAAGTGGTGGAAGACATGTATTCTTTTAAGCTTTCGAGCTTGGTGCATTCTTCATCCCATTCGAACTTGGCCTTGAGCATGAAAGAATGGCGTAGTATGTCTGACGGCGGCTTATGAATCGATTATTGTGTTGCCATGCGGTGAGATCTTGTACTTCTTTTCTTGAGTTCGGTCTCTCAACTCCTCAATAGCCTTGATCGAGAAGTGCCTTCTATACCTCGGTTGGTCACCAAGAAGCCTAGGAATTTGCGAGATCCTACTCGAATACACTTGCAGCGTTGGCGCAACTTATGCTTCGGGATCTCGAACATCTCCTAGGTCCTTGAGATGGTCATTCTCATCTTTGCTCTTGACCACCATATAAATCGATGTATGCCTCCATTGTCTTGCCTAACAACGGTTGAACATCTTTGTGACCGTCAGTTGGAATATCGCCTGCGTTCTTTAGGCCAAAAGGCATGACCTTGTGATATAGTCCTCTTGGCGTGGTGAAGGATGTGACCTCTGATGCGGTTCGTGCATAGCAATTTGGTGGTAACCTCTGTATCGTCGAGGAAGCTAAGTCGGTTGTGCCCGGTTAGGTCTACCAATTGATCTATTCTTGGTAGAGGAAAAGGCATCTTTAGGCACGCCTTGTTGGCGATCTTGTAGTAAACCTTGAATCGCCCACTTGTCATTCTTCTTTAGCACTACGTTGTTGGATATCCATTTGGGGTAGTGTACTTCTCTGATTACCCACTTCATGAGGTTTCCTACTTCTTCGCCCTTATCTCGGTGTGGTAGAGTGTCGTCTGTGGTGTGTTGGATGATTGGTTTGGCGGATGGGTGGGCGTTGAGTTGGTGGCAAATAAAGTTGGGGTCAATGCGGCATGTCGTATGGTGTCGGCGAACACCGATGTTGGAGGTCAAAATTCCAAGACCTCCAATCTCTCGGTGCTGGACAACGACGAACCGAGCAAAAAGAACTTATCCGGGTTCTTTTCGTCTATTCTTACCTCCACCAAGTCTTCCATTGCTTTCTGACTAGCCGCTGCGACATCTGCGAATAGTTCATTACTCTCTGGTTTCTCCGTGAATGAGCGTATCCTTTGGCGGATTGTTGCGTTCACCGTGACAAACCTTGTTTTGACATGATCTGGTCTCCATAGACTTCTTCTATTACTCCGGTGTTGTTGGGGAACCGCATCACTTGGTGGTAGGAAGATGCCACCGAGCGCATGGCATGCAGCCATGTTCTACCCAAGATAATGTTGTAAGTGGAGGGGACCTTCAACACCGAACTCCACTTGTTTTGTCACCTCCCTACTCATGGGAGGATTATTTTTCCAGCGGGCCATTCGGCATGGAGTTGAATCCGTCGGGGAGATCTGCGGGTGCCAAGTCTTTATCTTGTAACTTTAATTGTTTAAAGGTTTAAGTAGTATATGATTTCACATGAACTACCTGGTCAATCGAATCAGCAGCGTCAAAATCCTTGACTCGGAGTGTGGCGACGGGCGTCATTAATGAGGGCAATATATCCTTGCCAAGTCTTTATCGAAAAAAGACATGACATTAAGTGGCCTCTGTCTTCCCTTCTTGATGGTGGGTTAGGCTTAGCACTTCTCTCAAGTGCTCGGCCTTTTTAATTGATCCTTTGAGCTCGCATACGCTTCGGGTTCAAAAGACTCCATGTATTATGTTGATTACGCCTTGAGGTGGGCGTCAATTGGTATACCATTGGGGTTATTATGGTCTGAAATTTGGTTGCCCCTCCTTCAATGTATTTATCTAGGTGTCTGTTGCCTGCAACTCCTCCAGTCTTTGTCTCAATGGCGTGCGATTCTCGGTCACGGTGCCCTTTTCTTTGTGAAAGGTGCATAGTGATCTGTCGTCATAGTCCTTCTAAGCCTCGCTTAGCTTGGCTGGCTACTTCACGAAAGGCTCGTCTCGAATCTCGCTAAGTATTCGGTAGGTCGGGTTCTTGAAGGCCGTGGTTATGGCAGTACGGACTCTCAACCACCTTTTGTCTTGGTCTTCTCAGTTGTTTCTTACGCGTCCGTTTACTGTTAGACGGTCTGCGTGTTGACCTTTGCTAAGGTCTTCTTTTAGAGTCGTGAGTCGCTGATTTTGCTAACTTGCGTGTGCCATCCTCTTCCTACGATGTCTTTGATGCACTCTTTCCATCGGGGCTTCCATGGTGGCGGTGTCATAGTAATTGAGTCCCTTAATGCATTGCCCATGGAAGGCCCTTTTATCTTGTGCAATAGCAAGATTGGTGGGGCGATCCCCGATCTGGTTGAAGGTCTCCGATGCTTGTTGTTGTATGATCTTAGGGTCTCCTTCTTGCCCATGTCGATGGAAGTGGTTGGTCGATCTCCTGGGAGTTTTAGTGTTTGTTGAACCTTGTCGCGACGCCTCATATTCGCCTAGGAGGCTATCTTGCCCTCTGGAAGTTTCTCAAACCAAGTTAGGCCTAGGTCGCCAAGGCTCGAGGAATAGGATGCTCGAGACCTCGTTGCGTCGATACCGCCATAACTTTGGCGAAAGTGGCTCAGTGTGAGTAGGGATCCGTCTTCCCTTAAAATGCGTGGTGAATTTGGTGTAAAGGCTTGACGGCGAGTGCATTCTCTATTAAGGAGCGAGCGGTGAGGTCGTAGCCTCGCCAATGCCTTGTCCGTTGGTTCGTGGGCGTGGTATTGGCATTCTAACCTCGGCGCTTCCGTGCGTCCAGAGAACCCGTTCAGAGACGAAATTCTATGTGGATCGCGTGCCTGGCGTCCTCCTCTATCGTGCCTTCTTTTCTAGAACAGGTCGTGGGTGGGACGATCTGGGCAACTCCGTCTGTCTAGACCTTGTTTGAGTGCGTATCACGAGGGCCAATATGTGCTTCCCTCGATTATCGACCTCTCGAGATCTCGTCCTCTCGGACACAGGTGATAAGTTTTGGAAGATCTGGATTGTGTGCTTTGTCTGAGGCTCTTGTTATGCCTTGAGAGGGTGTAGTATTCCTACTACGACTTTCAGGAGTGGCGGCGTCTTGTTTGTCGCCTCTCCTCGCCACTTCTTTTCCTTTTACTGGCGCTTAAGAGATTCCATGTCGCCGCTATCCCGAATCAATTCGTCTTGTTCCTGACAGCGATCCTCTAAAAGTTTGAGGATCAATCATGTAGATTGTCTTTACTGGGCTTCTTGCGAGCGAGAGTGATGAAATGTTAGCCGCCTTCTACCCTCGCATCATACGGAATTTTGTCTTTGTGGTTCGGGCTTGCCATGGGAGTGACCAAGGGTGAACGCCCAGCGCCTTGCTTTCCATACGGAGTTAGTCAAATCGAGGCTGTGGTAACTAATGCGTTGTTAGCCATCGATTTTTGAGAGAAAAAGCTTGATCAAAAGGTTTTGTTCTTGTCTATATTCCTGAGCGGCGCCAATTATGCAGGAAAGAAATACACCTTCTCGTATAATCTGTTGATCAAGTCTTGACTCCTCGTCTGGCGTCGCTTTATCGCTGAAAGCACAGCGTGAGCTGGCCGGCGGTGTGTGGAAACCTCTCCGATGCCCTAAGTTAGTAAGCTTGACAAATAGACAAAAGCTCTGTGTATTCAGAAAACAAAGTTGTGTTACCTCTCCAAAGGTGATGCTTGTGAGCTTTTATAGGTTTTGTGTGGTACAATCCTAGTAGGACTCTTATTCCTTCATGTAAAGTCCCCCTAGGATTTATATACCTGAAGGATAATGCTTATCCTCCAACATCCCCCTCACTGCTTAAACCAAGTGAGATGGCTTTACCATGGCGGACTCTGTCTGACCAAAGTAAATATGGCTATCTTGAAACCCGAGTAGACCGAACTATCCCCATTTGGTTCTTCCTTCAACGGACTTGACCAAGCTTCTCTTCAATAAAAACCGTGATAGGCTTAGGCGAAATAACTTCCAACAAGGTTTTCTAGACGAACTACCATACCTCATGAAACCCGATGGCACCGCGTCCCCGCGGACTAACCTATGGGCTTTGAGCAGGACTATCTATTAAGCCTTTCCAAGACGGGAGTAACTTTATGGCCTTTTATTGACCCTTAGCGGTCTTTGACCCAAAATAGCCCATTACTTAGCTTAGCCCAATTTATCCATATAAATTACCCTCTCGATTAGTGATACCCAATTAGTGATATTAATGGTGATGTATTTTTGTCCTTACTCTTGTCATGGCTTCATTAGCAACAAATATTTGTCAATTAATTAATTCCATTTCTTTTGTTTATAATGACCAAATATATCCTACACTATTTATTACATCCGATGTTTGTTGAGCAACTTTTCACCTCATGCTCTTTTTTGGTTTTACAATAAAATTGAACTCTTCCATTAATTTAAAATGCTTATAAGATTTTTTCTTGTGTCTCGACAACACCTCTTGAAGCATAAGTAATATCACTTTTTCCTAAGCTTCAATTATTTTAGAGATTTTAATCCAAGCATTGCTAGCAAAAGCAGGGATAGAGGCTTGTCTCAAATCCATAATCTTTCTAGGCTAGAATGATCAAGGCCTCTACTCCTTTCTACTGAGGAAAAATGGGCTATTTACTAGCGTTTCTTTTGTGGCGTTTTTGGAAGCATACCATTGCAAATCAGATGGATGCAAGACAGCGTTTTAAAAGCGTTGTCTTAGAGCTTCAGGATTGAATATGGCGTCGTATTGGGTGTATATGTTCACACCGTCATACTCAAAATCTCTCACTTTCTCTGCAATACCTCTTCCATAGCTTCTTTCTCTCTCTCTCTCTCTCTTCCAAAAGCCCTCGATTGAGTGGCTATTCATCGATCTAGATCAAAAGAACCACACACACACACACACACGCTGCAGCACACACGCTCTCTTTCTCAATCCTATTGCTCTTCATCGATCTGCTCATTTTGGAAGCTTTGATCAATCTCTTCATCGAACTTGAGCTCGAGATCGATCTGCATTTGTTGCTATTATCTCGGTACAATTTTTCATTATCTTAATCGATTGTTCGAGTTTGAACGGATCGATCCTGTTGGTCTACTTTCTCATTGTCAAATCTGTCTGATTAACTCTCTAATTTTTCATTTTTGATTAGATCAAGCGTACCAACAAGACCTATACATGATTATTTTGATTTTTTTTTGGATCAATGGTTTGCGCAGTTGATATATAGGTCTGTTTCATATATT